>JBAJNP010013255.1:0-12352 GCA_036877545.1 Yasuhikotakia modesta | reverse complement strand
TTATACCACGGAGCTGTCCTTCTGTTTGCGACTTTCTTGATTCTTAGTGGTGCGACCGTGTTAAGAGTAGCGGTGAAACATTGATTTAAACTTGAAGTCAGGGATTTTCCTATGAAAATATTAGGATTCTTAATATAAGGAAAATTGAATTTCCTTATTCTATAAGACCTCCATATCTTTTCTTCCAACTGACCTCTGCATTTATTCCTTTTAGCCCAACTCATTAACCACAACTGCCCCTGTGAAAATATCCTACAGTGTTCATACAGTACTGTGCCAAAGTCACATATTTTCAATAAAAAAATGGTTTTAAGCAGTTATTTATATATTTTGCTGTAGTGTAACAAGAATTTACTTTAAACATTTCTTTTGCCATGATTTATAATGTTTAAAATGTTGTAAAACTGATAACTGTAACAATGAACACTTTAATATAACAATTAATATAACAATTACATTTGATATTTTGTGTGGCAAACCATGGCATTACTTGAATGAAATTTAGGAAATCTATAGACAATGTTTCTAAAAAAAACAACTTGTTACAACTTGTGCACTTTTAACAAAGTGAAAAATGTGTTTTATTCTAAAGATACAGTAAACGGCAGTAACAATAGTGATGTTGTAGTCCTGGTAACAATGTCATTTTTCACAAAAAAATCTTGGTCCAATTTTATGGACCTTTGGTCCTTTTATGGACCAACCTCAAAATATTGGTCCATAAAACCCTATGATCGAAGTTTTGATCGCTAAATCAAACGCTACACCTCTAAAGCTTTTATTTCCTCTTTAAATCAAATTGATAGCACACAATTGTGACCGTGCAAACAGACCAGGTAAGAGAATTCCACCATCTCAAGAGCCTGAACAAGCAGCAGGAACACCACAAGCTCAGCAGCCAGAAGCTCTTAGGTCTACATGTTCTTCAACACACATTACAGACCGCATCAGAGTTTGAAAGCGCACTTATTTTATATGAGGCCATCTAGATTGCTCTATACAGTGGGCTGAAAAAGCAGCTGAAGATCACAAAGTGACCTCTCCAGCATGAACGCCAGTTTTTCAGCATTGGTTTCCTCACAGCAGTTGAAAGCTGTGATGGAGAAGTGGACATGATCTTGCTGTGGGTTATAGCACACTGCATATCCATCCGGAACCAACGGTCCAAAACACATCACACTGTCAGTATTGGTGGGCACCTGTGAGAGAGATGATGTAAGGAAACACAAGTCACTAGTTTTTCTCTGATGATTTTCTTGCCGTTTAGGAAAGTGAATCTTATTCCTGCAGCTCTGCATATTTTAACACCTAATTCAGATCATCATGACAAATACTGAGTGTTTACACTGCTGTCATAGTACCCGTTTCATCATAGTAGTGTGAACAGCAAAGTACATGGAATCTAATCTTGATGACTGTGTTTTGTGTGTGATGTGATGTCAAATGTTCTTGTTGTTTTGCGCATGACCAGTTCAAACTGGAATTAAACTCTGGCAATGTGGTGTAAACTGCATTATAGATATCATGGCAAAGCTAGGCATATCAAGGCTTTGCAAAGGAAAATGGATTGACTTGGACAAAGAGTAGTTCGAGAAAATTGGTATGCGGCTTCTCGCCCCAAGTCTAAACAATCACTATCTTATGTGCTTTCAGCTCCTCGGCCAAGGCCACTGCTTAAGAACAACTCCCCTGGCAGATCACAGCAGTAAGACACTCTTGCACTCCTCCCCCCCCAACCCCAACCCTTACCCCAACATTCTTAACAGCGGGGCTGTGTGTCCAGCGCTGTATCATAGCTGCAGGACCGGACAGCCGCTCGTCTATGCTGGATTACCCCCAACCCCAAAGACTTCTCTACCTTGTCTTACATGCTGTAAAAGTGTCTGATTATGTGCTTCTGTTGCTGAGGTGTTTTTCCCACCTCACCGTTTCTTTTACTACTACTATTACTAAATATATTGTACTGCATTAGGTTATTATTATTAACAAAGAATCAAAACTAGTATAGTTGTTATGGTTACAATGGAGATGTGTAAAAAGATACAAAATGAAAGACAGGTAGAGCAGGAAAGACAGAGAGAACAATTGAGGCCAGTTCAGTGGTGGGTTCAGGAATGCAAAGGGTCACTTTAGGCAAGATAAAGGGGTTGTAAACTCCATTTAATTTTCAACCCTACGCACCTGTGACATGCTGTCAGTTTCCTCCAAAAACTATCTTGACTTGACCCTCAGTTTGTAAAACTATGCAATAATCCACTTTCTTTAGAAGTTTATGAGACATGTGAACAAGGTTCAAAAGGGTTCAGCTTTTTAGAACGTTATATGTTATATTACCAGGTAGGTAAGGCGTTTTGTTACCTGTCCTGTTCTAAGTTTCCAGTGAGTTGCCAGTCCATAAGCCGTGTCCATGAAAATCCTCGGCACACTCAATCCCTCCTCGATGGCTTGTAGTTTAAGACCCAACAGGTGGCGATCAATTCCCTGTCCAATCAGTGCCTTTAAATCAAAACATTGTCACTACACACACACACACACTACAATAATTTTCACATTTACATATATTGTGTAAATGTTCCCTCCTGGTGAAATGACCTTCAGTCTCCATCAGAACAGCTGATTCACTCACTACCTTCAAAAGAAAGACTAAAATCTCTTCTCTTCTGACCTGCCCAATCAACAATACTCCTTTCCTTCTTCCTGTCTTTAATGGAAAGACAGAAACTGTGGGGAGGAACAATTGCACTTGTTAATTGCTCTATGCTACTCTAGGGGAACTTGTAAAGGTGTGTTCACACCAGACGCGAATGAAGGGCAAGCGCAAATGATTTACATGTTAAGTTAATGCAGAGATGCGAACAGACATCCTGCGGCGTGAATTGAGCGTTACACGTGAATCATCCTTTTCAACTAAAGAAAAAATGTCACTTACACTGTCCCTCAGACAGGATGTAAATTAACAGCAAACGTTACCCTTTCCTTTCATTATTAATCATAATTTGATTTGTTTATTGAGCACGGTTTTAAAATGGATAATTGAATAAATTCTTGCTCTCACACGAGACCATGTGGATATATTTACCTGCTCTGTGAGGACGCTGTATGCATCAACTGCTTCTCTCAGCAACTGAATCTTAGCCTCATTCTGAAACATACACAAGGCTCAGTCAGATTCTGAGAACCATATTATGTTCAATCTCGTCTCTGCTGGATTCGGTACTCACAGAAAAACAAGCATCATCAAAGGCCTGTATGAAGCTCAGCATCTGATTAGTTGGACAGCGGATGTAATCTGTGCGTCCTCCTCTGAACATCCTCAAGGATGCGATGTCACAGGCTGCACAGACTTCACTGTGAACTCTAACCAAACACACACTCGTCGTCGGCAGGGAACCTTCAAACTGTCATCTCACCTGTTCAGAGTCACTCACCTGTAGTAGGCCAGCTGGATAGCCACCTGAATGAAGGAGTTTGGGCTCAGTTTGAGCTGCTTGGGAAACTCTTTTCCAAAATGTTGGAAGTTAAAACATTTGATGTCCAAATCGTTGATAAGACTAAAGAGAGAAATTGTTTTGGTTTTAAAAAATATATATATATTGTTGACTGAATTTCTGTTTAAAAACGGAGACCACAGACACAAGCACAAAAGCAAGCACACTGAGACAACTCCAATTAGGGGTGTGTGATTTATTTAATGTGCGATAATATAATTGTGAGTTTAACGATATGCAAAATAAAAATATTGAGTATGTGACTCATTTTCAGAAGCCAATCAGAATGCTGCATTAAGTGATCACACATACACTACGCGCGTGCATTCAGAGCATGGGTTAGCGGATCCGTGTTTGACTGAAGATTAAATTAGCTCTGTGAGAGATATTCAGACATCAACATGCTCACAATCCCGCTACATTTAATTCCTATACGCGGGTCGTCGTCACTAGCATGGAGGTGGTTTAGTTTTGAAAGTGTAGTTTTGAAAGGTCGGATGTTAGTCAAAAGACGCTGATCTGCAAACTGTGCCGAAAATCAGTTACAGTCAAAAGCAGCTCGAAGACAAATCTCTGTCACCATCTTCAAACTATCAATCATAGTGAAGAAGAGAATTATGAAACGCTTATAGAGATGGTGGAGTGAGATAAACACACGCGTCTGCAGCAGACAGGGTAAAGAAGCGCATGCCACACACTTTGGCCGAATCATTTAGCAAGAAAGTACCTTACTACAGAAAAAGATATAAGTTGTAAAGATATAATAAACGCTGTCACCAATTACATTGCCAGAGACATTTTTCTTCTGTCCTAGTGACTACTTTAAACCTTAAAGATCATTTTACCTTTTGTCTTTAAGTTGTAGATTTTGTTTACATCTGCTATTTTTTGCTATTGATTTGATCGTACGCATCCCTTGCTCAGCACACATGCAGTGAATCTCCACGTGAGGATTGTGTACATCACAGTAAACGGCTCTCATACACAACATACACGCAATGTAACACACACACACAGCTAATGCATGCTAGAGCTGTCACTTTTGAGAAAATTCAGATTGAATGGATACGTCCTCAAAAAACACCAGAACTAAGATTTAATCACAAATTCATTAAACAAATATATGACAAGCTGTTAATCTGACATGTTCGCTAACAAGTACAACAATAAAACAGCATGAATTGTAGATCTCTTAACGTGCTTCACAAAGCACACGTCTAGGTATTTATGTGTCAACATTTAGATTTAAAAACGTGGGTGACAAAAGGAGACAAAACATGAACATCTTTAACGCTTTACCATCTGCGCTGTAAACCCCAGATAACTGTCCGCTCAGGCTGTTCTGTGCGTTAGGTTTCGTTTTTAAACGGGTGACTGTTGCTTATTCGCTTTATTTCACTTTATTTATTATGGCCTTTCTACAGAAAGGTTAGAGCGGCCGCTACTGGATGAGATGCAAACAATGAAATAACCAATCCGTTTAATCATAAACTGTAAAAATGTGCTACACGCGGCACTTTAAAACCGAATAGTTTATTTATAATTATTATATATCCGTACTTGAATCCGTACTTGAATGTCTTGCGTATCTAGTTTATATATATATATATATATATATATATAATATATATAAATTATGCAAAACATTGTCATTGGAAAAATCCCAGAAAATATTGCACACCCCTAACTCCAATACAAATTAACTATTTCTATTAAAATCATATGATAACAAAAGTAATGGAATAGACAATTTAATGTTCACATACAAAATAATTGTTTTGTTTGGTGAAATGAAAGAATGACAGTGATTGGGATGTGATGGTATCACATTTTTATGCTATTAATTTAGGTTTCATCACGGTATTAATTTGAATGGAGAAAACATAACCCATCCAAGTACAAATCAGGCCTGAGGTATGGGCACAATGTGCTTTGATAAAAAACAGCTAACGCACGTTGTAAAAATCTACATTTGGATCTATATTTGTTGACGGTATTTTGAAGTGTATGATAACAATACCTTACATAATCATTACCGTGACTTATCACAATACCAAATAGTGACTTATGTTAATAACACAGATGAAAACATAAATGACTCACATATCCAGGTTTTGTTTGGCCATCTCGATGTCCCACTTTATCTCAGAGTTTATGTAGAAGTAAAGTTTTTTCGGCATGGCCAGAGGAACTAAAGGAGCTCGCGTTCTGTCCGGCTTCTTGCTGAAAGAACGATGAATGACCATCAGAAGAGCCAACATTTGAGTGTGCAGTCACAGCTCAGAGCAGCAGCTGTAAGGATCTGTGTTTTGCAAGTACCAGTACTGCAGTACATGATCCAGTAGTGTGGATATCGGGGGACCCTCAGCTGTAGCGTGTTCGTATAGGAGACCCCAGGAGCCATCCTCCCCCACGACAAACTGAGAAGGGGGAAAAAATTCCTCAAAAACAAGTGTACAGCAACCACAGTGCCCATTTAAGCTTAGCCTTAAGGTGTGTTAGAACAACAAAATCAGACCAGACAGTTTATATATATATATCTGTAAAAAAATGTTACTATTGCCTTTCTTTTTTTATCCGTTGAGTCTGGTTTGCCCTGGTTGCCCTGTTGGTCTGCTTACTGAGAGACTATTACTTAAATGAAAACAATGATCTAATTACAGTCTGAAAGATTCTATTATTAATCTCCTATTCTTTTTCATTGTGCAACGTTCACATATTTTACAGCATTCTGACAAATCCCTTACACCCCTGTCCTATAAAATTTTGTCCACTTTCTATGCATATTTTTTGTCTATCTACATCTTGCTTAATGATACCTGTCACCCATATTAATTGGCTACATGTTGCATACTCTCAGAAGTACACACTCTTAGTAGTAATCTGAATACATTAACGTCTCATACACCAGGATTCAGGATTCCTTAAAATGGAATCACTTTTCCTCTTGAGTCACCTGTACTGTCTTGTCAAACCAGCGATTTCCACTGTTGGAATAAGTCCCTCCACCATGTAAGATCTGTGCTGCCATTCGACTAGAATACCTGTCAATCATTCATGTGCAAAAACACCATCAATATGAATTTAAATAACCATCAACAAACAAACAGTTTTAAGTCCTATATGCTGTTTAGCTGTAGCAGTTGGTAAGCAAATTTGTTCTTACTTCTCATCAGAAATCCTCATAACTGGAGAGTCCAGACAAAGTGTGAAGAGAGATTTCTCTATCAGTCTCACTGACTCTTTGTTGATCTTATCTAAGTGGAGGAAACAAAAAAAAGTAAAACTCACAGCCTAAATGTACGGCACGCTGCCCAATGAATTACAATATGACTGTTCAGACTGAGGTCACACTACCAAACATCACACCTGTGTCTGATTCGAAACCACATAAGGAAGTGGCTCAAATTAGAAAAAAAGATCAGATTCCATGTGGTTTGTGCTGTTCACACTGTCATGCTATCAGATTCAGTGCAGATTTACTGCTGTTGATCGGAATGATCAATGCATGACAAAAACAATGTTAATGTGAATAAAAGCATCAATTGTAAAAATGTGAAACTCAGTTATCTGGAACAACTGGTGACATTTGGACTATTTGGATTATTTATTAATCGCAACAGCCCTAATCGTCAAGAAAAATCACATTTTTGTAAAGCTGATGACTGCATGTAAACATTAGTGTACACAAACCCCAATTCCAGTAAAGATTGTGTAAAACGTAAAAGACAAGATATGCAATGTTCAAACTGATAAACTTCACTTAAATATACTGTGAATATTCACTCAATAAATAGTTCAAATAATTCATAAATTTGAATTTGATGCCTGAAATATGTTCCAAAAAGTGATATGTTACATCACCTTTCCTTTTGACACTCAATAAGCGTTTGGAAACTGGGGACACTAAATTTAAAACTTTACAGGTGGAATTCATTCCCATTCTTGCTTGATGTATGACTTCAGTTGTTCAGCAGTTGTCTGCTGCGTTGTCATGTTTTGCACTTCATAATATAGACATTTAAATTGTCTAGATGTGTCAGACGTGCCACGGGCACTCACGCCCCCCTGTACAGTCACAGACGTGCCACGGGCACTCACGCCCCCCTGTACAGTCACAGACGTGCCACGGGCACTCACGCCCCCCTGTACAGTCACAGACGTGCCACGGGCACTCACACCCCCTTATAGTCACAGACGTGCCACGGGCACTCACGCCCCCCTGTACAGTCACAGACGTGCCACGGGCACTCACGCCCCCTCAGACCACAGCACGTTTCCACTTTGCATCAGTCCATCTCAGATAAGCTCGGTCCCAGAGAAGCTGCGTTTCAAAGCAAATTTTAATGCAGTGGATTAAATATGGATTTGCAGGTCATTGTATTCTGTTTTTGTTTATGTTTTACACAACAACCCAACTTTATTGGAATTGCGGTTTGTACATCTGCATGTTAAACACATCCATCCAAAGTAATCCCTAGCTAAATTAACTTTTTTCAGTTTTGTGGCAGTCCTCAGGGATTTCCCAATGCTTAAAGTACACTCACCTCGGAGCAGGCGGGTATAGGCCTGTCCCCATGTGTGCCGATGCTCACTGGTCAATATTCCAATTGGTTCCTTATCAGTCTTCCAGGACTGGGACCGAATCCGTAGCAGCTGAGAGTGAATCTGGCTCTCTGTCAATGGGGTCCCATCACTGTTGTACACATCAAGCTGGAAAAACTACACACACGCACAACAAAACACATTCATTCCGTTTCATTATTCTGACTAACATTTACCTGCTCTCAGCCAATCAAAGCTCTGAAAACAGACATCTGTTGCGCTTTCACAGCACACATCGCTCAATATGAGATTCAATTGAGAAAGCAATAAGACTAATATGAGGCAATAAATAAATGCAATTATGGGACACAGAAAATTGGTGAAACTGTGCATTTAGTACTTAGTTAGCACCATGTAGCTTTACTCAGCACACATGTTTTTATGAATAAATAGTGGATAAATATTAAATATGGTGGATACTAATGAAATATTTGTGTCTCTTCCACCTCATATAACCCAGCTGTCCAAATCAAAACACCACACATATCTGAGGGAGAGACAGACTGGTGATTGTTTGAGAGGTAAAATTAGGTTTGTTGCCAATGCAGATGCAATGCAGACACTTACGTATAACAAAATGTAACATCACTAACTAGCACATACACACTATGGCTGCGTTTACATTGCAAGTAGCAATACTCAGATCCGATCTGAGTCAATATTACGGGGGAAACAATTAATCTATAACAGTGATAATGAAAATCATTGTCAACAAATCTCACTATTGATCAGTTGACATGTGCGCTTTGACAAGTTTGATAATGTCGTTTCGGCGAAAAGACGCTCTTTTATAGTATGACGGAAAATACATGCGCAGTAACAGCAGAGAACCTCACACAAACTCCTCCTCTACAGCATGTATTAATATTATTGTTTGATATAGTTTGTTATTTTCAACAGTTACCAATCCATTATAATAACTAGATCGCTTCCGCTATATTAACAACACGTACTGTAAGCAAATAAAAGCAGCATAAAACTGCAAACATACACAAACAGCAGATAATAACAAATCTAAATGAAACTTATCTAAATTATATGTGAACCANNTATATATATATATATATATATATATATATATATATGTGTGTGTTGTTTTTATTCATTCCAAAAAGAAACACCGACATGAAATTAAAGGTCTTCATGCATTTACATTTATTCATTTGGGAGACGCTTTTATCCAAAGCGACTTACAATGAAGTCATGGTACACATTTTTATCAGGACTTGCCTTCCCCTGGGATTGAACCCACAACCTTTGCTGTGTTAACGCAATGCTCTACCAGTTGAGCTAACAGGAAGGCATTTAATGCATTTAAAAGCTTGATCAGATCAGTGACTAAATCAGTGATCTCACATTTTGTAGTTCTGCCTCTTTGAGAAACACAAACAGTAATATTTATATAAGAAATAATGTACAGTTTTACTTTGAAATTAACATTTGTAACACCCAGTGTGTGAATTTAATTTTAAATAAACAAAATGTGAATTCCAAAAATTGTGGGTATTTTTTAACCGATTAATCAAAAATGAATCTTCCGATTAACCAATTATGAAAAAAAATCGTTAGTTGCAGCCCCAGCCCATATACAATTTTTTTGTCCTGCATGTTAAATTAAGAAGAAAGTGCCATGTTTCATCAAGTATGGTAACCTGTACTCAAAATGTGACCTGCGTTTAATCCATCACAAGTGAGTAGTGAACACACACTGCAACTCATGAACACACACACAGAACAGTAAGCAGCTCTCACTATAGCGCCGCGGGGGGAGGCAATCAGGGGTTAGGTGTCTTGCTCAAGGGCACTTCAGTTGCTACCTGCCGGTACTGGAATCGAAGCAGCAACCTACTAATTAGAAGCCTGACTCACTAACCACTAAACCACAACTGCCCCTCTATGTCTCTGCTGAGCATGTTTACATTAAACCTTGTGACCAAAAAGATGTTAATCTTTCACTAATATGAGCGCCATGATTGACCCTTAAAATGTGGGTGTTTTTAATGCTGCCATTACAGCTTTAATGATTGCCATGTTGGTGACATGACAACTCCATAGATCTTTATGAGCTCCTTAGACTTGGCTTTGATGCTCTATATTTCATGCTAACACTACAGTCAGGTTTGGTATGTGTGAAATGATGTTTAAAGCAGTACATCATGGAAGAGTGATGGGAATCAGCTAAAATCCTGTCAGTCTGTCATAAACGGCACAGGTTGCTGAGAATGAATCAAAACTGAATTTTTCTTCCAGATTATTGATGCTCACCTGATAATTCCTGACTACAGTAATGTGTGCCGGGCCTCTGCGTGGACGGCTGTAATGAATCACGTGGTCATGTTTGGGTCCTGGTATTCGACAGGAGGAGAAAAGCTGAGGAAACAGTTCCATACATAATGGCTGCCCACGCATGTACTCCACCTCCAGGAGCCCACTGCAGAAAACAAGACAATCACACAGTTACACACAGTGACAGGTTGATATATTTAGAAATAACTATGTGATATTGGACTCCGGTGGCTCGGCTGGATTCAAGAATGCAGAGAACTGCGAGTTCAGGATTAGTTACTAAATTGGTAAAGACACCACTGTAGTCCAACAAAACAGGAGTGAAAACCATGACACAAACCTGTCCACTTTGGCTTTAAAGTCCAACACTCCTGCAATCAGCTTAGATGCAAACCTGCACAAACAACATTAACACATACAAATAACGGGTTAACTAATTCTTTCACCTTTCAAACCCCAGAAATAATTATAAGTATGAATATCTTATGTTGAATCTAACATGAAATTTTATTTGACGTTTTGAAATCAAAGGAAATTTTACAGGGTACATTTATGTGATACATACACTAGTTGACCTTTCCAGTCTGTGAAGTCACGTTTAGGCAGTGAGATGGCTGGGTTTGAGTGCACTGGCAAGGGCTGTCTGCACTCCAAGTATGCCCACTGAACCCACCAATCTGAGATCTGCAGAAACAGACACAACAAACAGCCTGTCACCTACAATAACAAACACAAATAACACCCCTAACAACACACACAAGCTTCCCAGTGTATCCAGTTTATGGCAGGCTTTCAACCAAATGTTTGTAGTAGATGAAAGTAGCATGAAAAGTAGATGAAAAACAATAAATTAACTAAGAATTAAATAAATCCATATAATCAAAATCTAAATAAAACACTAACAAGAAGTTGAATCACTTTATTAACAGAAAACTAGCAGAAGACTCAAGCTAGCACATGCATGTCTCAGTGCTATAGAAGAAAATCATTTGGGTCGGACAGACAAACGTTTTAAAGCCCCTCATGTACACAATTCGTGCGGATCTCACCCAGTTGTGTGTGTGCTTGGCTCGTTTCAGCAGCTCTTTCTGCAGTTTCTCGCCCAGGCCTCCAGGGCTGCCGAACTTCTGCACGATCCCGCGGGTGTGCTGGAGCTCATCGTCCGGCAATAGTGGTTCGAGGGCCCGCAGGTAGCGCTGAAGCGTCTGACCGAGCGGCGGTACCGGCTGCGGCGGGACGGAAGAGGCGGAGCGGGCCTGTCTCAACACGGCCTGACGAAGACAGCGGATCCACGCAAAACTTACAATTCATGATCATTTCACGCTACGGGTTTCAAATCCAACTGTAGAGGCGCTTAAGCACGATTTCAAAAGCACTGTCAGCGCTTTTAGTTGTATAACATTTCTAATAGCCTCCGTTACATTCCGCTAGAAGAGCTGCAGTAAACACGAAACTCACCCGCAAACTTGTTCTGGCGTGTATTTTTTCCCAGATCATCCCTGCTTGCGGTGTAAAGTCCGTGTCTTCATCAGTCTGTGGCTCAGGATTAAACGTGTGTTTCCAGCCTGAGGACGGCAGGATCGGTCGGGTGTGGACAGTAACACGTGTGCGCTGGTTAGAGATCCTTCATTACCGTAATGTTTGTACATGCGCCGAAAGCGCAACGTTTTGTTGCATTTTACTGCAGCAATACAGGTCCTTCTCAGAAAATAAGCATATTGTGATAAAGTTCATTATTTTCTGTAATGTACTGATAAACATTAGACTTTCATATATTTTAGATTCATTACACACAACTGAAGTAGTTCAAGCCTTTTTATTGTTTTAATATTGATGATTTTGGCATACAGCTCATGAAAACCCAAAATCTAAAAAATTAGCATATTTCATCTGACCAATGAAAGAAAAATGTTTTTAATACAAAAAAAGTCAACCTTCAAATAATTATGTTCAGTTATGCACTCAATACTTGG
>JBAJNP010013254.1:0-12352 GCA_036877545.1 Yasuhikotakia modesta | reverse complement strand
ATATGAGTAAGGAGAAAAGATTTGGATGATGCTACATCCTAAGTAGAGTAGGTCCTAATACTCAGGGGTAAAACTGGGTCACAGGCCAGAGTAAAACTGCCTCTGATCCAGTGGAATAAGTGCTGTTTGGTGACCACATTACTTTGCCTGAGAGCCTCAAGAACAGAGTAAGAGCTGAGAGGTTTCTCTGGCCTTATTTTTTCTGATATATGACCACGTTCAATGGACTGTTTGTAAGGTTAGTTTACTAGATCTGCTACTATGCCCTGCTGTCACCCACCATAACAGCAGCTCAGGCGAAATACTCAGCCATAGTCAATGTTATTCTGTTATTTGTATTTGCATGATATTATAAGCAGCAGTGCAGAAGCATCGCAATTGCTATTTGACATGCCCTGTGCCTTGGGTATATTGAAACTTCAATAATGGCCCTCTCAAGTCACCGCTGCATTATTTACTATTGTGATGCTGTCGGAACGAGGATTCACATTAGGACTGACCGCCTCTGTGTGGTGGCCAATTTCCTTTTTCGTCCGGGTGGGATGTAATACATCTCAGGCAAATTGTTTGTGCCTCACCTCAAAATGTAGTCGACCCCAGAGGGGCTCTTCAGATTTCAGGGGAAATATTAGGAATTCATCAAAACGTAATTCGCCCACTCCGATTATTCCAGTGCAAGCAAATCCGATTTGAATTTGTGGCTTTGCTGGGAGCTATGCCTGCAATTTGTTTCAACGACAGAGTCTATTATGGAGCGTTTACACTGATCTGCATGACTATTATGCTAATAAGGGACTCTGCCCCATCCATGCTTTGATCAAACATAACCTCTTCCCTTATCTTCAAAGCTGCTCAGATAAAAAGTGAAGTAGAGACCAAGCACATGTGGAGTATATGAAGAAGTGCTGTGATTATTGATAAGTATAGTGTCTGAACATGTTCTGTCGATTGGGAATTAAATGGCTCGTAAATGTAATACAAAAGGACTTGCTTTTCAAAACAACAACAAGACTTTGTGTTTTTCAGCCTTATTTGAGTCACTTTAGTCAATTTTTCATCAATCAGCTGATGTGTCTGAATTTATGTTCACTTAAAATCTGTTATTAAAGTAAACTCAGTGGCATAATGTTGGCTCCAAAGCAGCTGGGATCAATGAATAATGCAGTGTTATTTTTCAGAATGCAGTATGTGTTGATATTCAAGTTTACTGCAGTACCTCAAGGGAGAGTTTATGTTGAGTTTTTTTCCCAGCACTTGCTCGTTTATTATTGATGACTGCAGCAAAGCTTCTCATTAGGCCTAATTAAACATCTTAGTTGTAAATCAAGAATGATTGGCAGAAAACATGGTCAGATGTGACAAACATCTGTAATCTAAAGCTCAGCCTTTGACTTGCTAAATCAAGCCTCATTTAAGATGGACAGTATAGAGTTTGACATTTATATAAAGTCTTCATATTAAGATATTCAGTACAACATCATAATTGTCAATGCCATATTAAAATTATACAGCAATTTTTCTGACTCAAAAAAGTTAATATTTCATAACCTGTATATTTCATAAAATTTGACAAAATTAAACAGAATAGAAGTAGCTGATAATGCTGTGTTAATAGCTTCTGTAGCATCTCAGAAATGTTTTAGCTTGGCGGCTGTGGTCATGTATCAGTCTGAGGACAGTGAACATAAATCACAGGAATAAAAAATGAGGATAAACAGAAGTGCTGAACCACAAGGTAGATCTTACTTCAAGATGCTCTAAAATCATCAGTAAAGTTGGCACTCTTTGACGTGCCAAGCATTTATTTTAGTAATACAACGTCAGATGGGACTAAAAACAGCCAAAGTGGTGCAGCATTTTTTCAGGGATTTTTTCTTTGGAGCGTTTCATCTGAATAATCTTTCCTCAGATCATGCATATTTAAATTAAGCTGGAAAAAAATAGCAAAGGGCTAAAAATATATTTTATTAAATGTGAGGAGTTCTCTAAAAGTGGAACGCTATATTAGGGAATTTTGAGGGCAGTTCTTAAAGCATGACTTCGTATTGTCTTTCCTGTTTACATTTAGCTGTGCAACAACAGTCAACAGCAATATTAGTTGTTTAAAAAATACTTGCCTGTTTGTTATTTTGTTCCCTTATTAGAATTTTAATGAAAACATTTACTTAATGTACGACGTGACACTGGTCATGCGGATGTTATGCAGATCTAATTATGCAATAGGAATCAAAACCGTGCAAGATATATTTAATTTCCCTGCATAGTGCAGAGTATATCTGCTGTAGGTTCATTGTTACAGCTCTTACTATTATAAAAAGTGTCAAAAGAACAGGCATTTCCTTACAGGCGATACCTCTCTCATCTATGTGCAGCCAGGAGAACTTTTGAGACTGAAAAGATAGTCATTGCTTCCCTGAAAACTAGTAACACCATCCAAGTGAATAACTACATAACCTTGGTCAAAAGAGTTCCTTGGTAATATTCTTCCCTTTGTCAGAGATTTCTTGCAGTAAATTGAATGGAAAACCCACAGGCAGCGTAAGATATTGAAGGCACTGATGGAGGTACCTTGATTTGCCTCAAGAACTAATAAATGGTAAAATAGGGTCACTGCAGAAAGGCAGAAGCCTGAGATTGAACACTTCTTAAATCCCAAACAAAAGTTTTATGTTTTCAGAAACTTACAAGTACTTTTTTAAACCCAAAAGAAGTTATTTTGAGTTATGTGAAAAGTTCTTTTAACATTGCAAGGAGGAAAACAGCTTGTCTAAATTTTGCTCTTTTATGGGAGTCATTTGCCAGTAAATTTTAATTGATGCAGCAAATTTATGGCCTTATTTTTTGGAAACAGAAGCCAGTATTTTTGAGATATGATGACTCAATCTAATGAACCCACGATTTCCTGTGAGGATCATTTAGACTAGACCGTGTGGATGCAGCAGTTGACAAGGAGTCTGTAGGTTGAGAACTTTGCGTACATCAAGCACTCCACCCTCTACACCTCCCTCTTCTCTCAGCCTCTCTAAACATCAAAGACAAGCATCAGCAGCCAGCATGCCTTCATTAAAGACACAGAACAGCCACTTAATCTCCTCTTTGCACTATTTTGTGTTCCAAATGTGGGGGAGAATCTTTGACAAACTCACTTTAGATCTACAGGTACTATGAATTTTTTACTGTCGTTACACAAACGTATTTATAATTTATCGCTTGCTGAAAGCTGACAGTAGATCTAAACCACCTTTTTATAGTTTCTAGCATTCAAAGTCACACTGAACCCTGACATGATGATCAACCTCAGCTGTCACACACACCCATTTGTGAATTATTTTAAAGAGAGGGTGGAGTACAAAATTAAGAATTTCAAAATTCGCTCTACACACAGTTTTTGTGTTGTTGTGTATTGTTGACCGCTGTCTGTTGCAGAACTGTCAGCATTAAGTAAAAACAATTCATGAAATTGTCAGTTATTTTCTTATGCCTTAGTGATGATTCAGATGCATGATTTCCAAATTAAGCTTCACATTTATTGCCTCATTACCTCAGTATGACTCAGGCAAACAATCTCTGACATGTGAGGAAGTGTGAGTATTGTGTAAATGGATATTCGAATAAAGATTTATCAGTTTTCATGTACTTGAAGTCTTCAAACTCATGTACAACATGATGAACGGAACACCACATGCTACTATTTACATGACATATCCTCAGTATTCATTACAGATGCAAAGTCATATTAATGTCACCCGACAGGCACACTTTCATGGTGATGTGTCCCCAGTGGTTATTATTTAATCAGCAGTAAATGGTCTTAATTAGTAGATTAGTCTCTTTCCAATTAGCTCTCTCTCTAATTGCCCTAATCTAGCACTGCAGTCCTGTGAATCCTAATTTAGAACCGTGCATTTAGATTCACAGGGGACCTATCAAACGCATCATTATGATCCAAGTTATTCTCATATAAACCAACTGCTTATGAGCCATTCCGGCCCAATTTGGAGAACAGCTGCTGTGTTTTTGTTTCTATTGTGCCATCATTTGGCTTGTGAAGATATTCTGTGTCATGCCTTCCTTTTCCCCCTTTATTTGCAAGCTGAACGAGACCTTTGAGGTCTATTATATTCTTTATTGCCATTGCAATGTCCCTCTATCCAACTTGACTTCTAATTTTAGAGAAGAAAATGAGTGGTCACTTATTATGCATGTTCTGTCGTTGGACATCATGTGGAGCCCTGCAAAAGACCAGAGGTTTTGAGAAGGGAATTGTGGTGCTATCCTTATTTTAAAACCTTTGGACATTTTAAAGTTGTCCTTGTACGATGCCTCAGGCATGTTCTTTTAGTTATGACTCAGGGGGGATATTTGTGAGAACGTATTGTGCCAACCAGCACTGTTGTTTATTTGTGTTGTGTTATGCTCTAATTCACTAAGAGATTTATGCAAAACCGGTAATGGTGCAAAAATGACCAGTTTTTGACCAAAATTTGCACTCAGCACATTTTACACCATTTGTACCATTAATTAGGCTGAAATTTTATTTTCACTGAAATAATGTCAATGTTTTAATTACAATTGTAGTTCATTTGGTGTGCCTGTTTTTTTTTTTTTTTACTTAGAATTTGCCCATTAAAGCCAAAGAGCTGTTAGCTTACCTGCCCTGCACCTTGATGTCTGAGATGGCATAGAAGTATCTAGAGAGGTTGTTCTCATCCACCATTGTGGCTCCAGTGGCAGGTCTTAGAAGTCTGATACGAAGGTCAGTGAGGGTGAAAAAATCCCTTAGGTTCTTGGTTGTGTCCAGCTGCCCGTACAAAGAAGCCATATTGTGCAGTCTCGGGCCTGCAAGAAGGGCGAAGCGATCTTTGATCTCAAAGCGCACAGTCTTGTCATACTTCCACACATAGCCTGTTGAGTAGGCTTCAGTACAGATGATTTCCAGCATGGAGCTTTGGGTAAGTTGATGCACTGCCTTTGGCTCCATCGTAAAAGCATCCAAACAGTCTGCAGCATAAAACTGGTACGGTTGCCATGTACGGCCATAATCCAGTGACTTCTCCAAGACCATTTGCTCAGGTCGACCAGATTCGAAGGTGAGGACAATGTCATCTGTGAGTTCTATTGTTTTGTTCCAGGACAGTGTGATGTTGACCTGAAGGGGCTTTGGGTATTTCTTCCAAGATGTTGACTGCCAGAATGTTGTAGGGTTTCGTCCCTCTGAGTCAAACATGAGCTCAGGAGGATGGGCCAGCTCCTCAGTAGCAGCATCACATTCATTGTTACACATATATGGGTTTTCCTGAAACACACAGATGGGATTTAAACCTGTTAATTTTCAGAAGCATATTGTGTACATTCAAAGAGAGCTGGCTTTAGTCTTTTCTCCAATATGATTTACTAGCTATTTAACAAAACTCCTAAGAATAGGTATCTGTCTGCTTGGTCATCACACAAGCAATAAACTGTGCATATTTATTCTTTATCTTGTGACGGGTGCTTTTATCCAAAGCAACTTTAAATGAATTCAAGGTACACTTTTTTTATTAGTACTTGCATTTCCTGGGATTGAACCCACAACCTTTGCGTTGCTAACATAATGCACTAGCAGTTGAGCTACAGGAATGCTGAGATAAATATCTGAAAATGAATCTAGAGATATTAGATATATAGAGATATGTGAGATAGAATCTAGATATGTAAAGTCACAGCTGGGATGTTTTTCATCCACATTTTAAATATCCAATAAATTTTGTGGCATTTTTGTACCAAACCCATGGGTATTTTCTGACCTTGGCTAATGGTGACAGATTGTACATGAGTCAGTGGTTCTCATTTGAAGTATATGGAAGAGCCCCATACTGAGATGTTAGATGCTCCACAAGAAAGAATGATAATGAACACGGTCTTTGTTAAAAACGCTCCTGTCAGTCCCCATTAGCACAATAAGGTGGACGTTCTCTTCATTCCCGAGGTGCCTGCCGAGCACCGCGTTCATAATGGCCATTGTGTGTGTTCAGAGTGGCTAGTCTCATGAGAGTAAGCGTGTGAAGCTCAGTGGTTACCCGCTGCCTCACTACCACCCAAATTGCAAATGTAATTGATATTCTTGCTTGTTGGCCAGTTGGAATGGGATTGGAATTCCGATGAGTGGAGTTAGAGGTACACAGGGAGCTCCATGCATTTTTCATGGACCTGTGTCTGCCCTGCACCGCTGAGGCTCTGTGTTTCAGATCAACTATTTCATTAACATTCAGCACACCTCTGAGCCATAGCACAAATGACAATCAGCCATGAACTTTGAGGAGACGGCCATTTGTTTCTAGTTTTCCATCTTGCGTGCATGTTTGATCGTCTGCAATTGTCATAAATCTTGTTTTGTTTAAGGTAGAAACAGGCCCGGAATACAATTACAATAGATGCATAACATCTAAAGACTCCTGGGAGAAAATATTCTGCTTTGTTTATGAAATAATTTCATCTCATCACTGCTGTCAGGGGAGGTACTGACAGATTGTGATGCTTCCTCTCATCAAATTAATTGTCTGCTCTGTGTTGTTGGATCCAAATTTGTTTCCCTCATTTGTGTGGTCCAGGAATATCCGGGGGGAGATGCTGTGCTAAGCAAAGACTGTTGTGACAAAATAATTCCACATGGGCAGAAGTGTTTATGAGGCACAACGATCAGATATACTGTACCCAAATAAACAGATAGATTATCTAGAAAAAAATACAATTTTGTCATTATTTATTCATTTTCATGTTCCAAACCCACATGCTTTTCAATGGAATAGAAAATGTTTTGCTATATAAAGTTTAAAGCAACCGTTGGCACCATAAAAGTATAATAAAGAGAATTTATACAGTATGAGCCATGTGCTTAGTCATGCAAGAATGTTTTGTGAGGAACAGACTGAAATTTAATAGGGAAATTAACAGTTTAACAGGATCTAGTCATTGGTCACTATGACCAGTCATTGTACAGCGCTGCATTGTAAAGTTCTCTGCTTTGTTGTTCCACTACAAAATAACAGCATATGGGTTTGGAATGAGAATGAGTAAATAAAGACAGAATTTTAATTTTTGGATGAACTATTCAGTTAAGCCTATTGCAACATGTTATTGAATCATCATCTGCCCTCTGTGTGTCGATGTAAATTAGAGCAGAGAATTGCCACCTGCCCATGTGACGCACCGTACCGTTGGAGATCATAACACACACACACACACTGATGCTGGTAAAACTCAGTGCCTTAATGGTGACAAAGAGCGTCACACGTTCCACTGGATTATCCTGCATCTGTTCTCTAACCAGAACCCTTACAATCGCAATCAATACTATCTCTCCTCCTTACACTTAGGTATAGAGTGGCCAGCATTGAAAGTGGCTATTGAAAAATCGATGTAGATTGTATTCCATACCATGTACGGTCTCTGTTAGAGGAGGAGAGACAGGGCAGTGCCATTCATTAGAATAGTTGACATTTCCATCAGTAGGTCTGGACTGCAGCAGTAATTTCCAAAGCTGCTTTCTATTAATCCCTGTTGATTAGAGCACCACCATAGAAGTGCACATCACAGACACTTCCACATAAAGGTCACGTCAGACTGGTCGCTAATGAGGTCCTGCCTCGTAAAGCTACAGGGGCAATTCAATATTGTGTCTCGCTGAGAAAGGGAGAGTGGGCCACTGGTTTGAACTAGTGATGTTAGGGCATTTATCATACAAGTCTGTGCTAATTGAGTATTTGTGAGCTCCAATGAAAGGGTTCAATGTTATTACCCCAACTTAGCCCGAGAGAAGTCAAAACTTGTGGTGAATTATGGTACACTGCATAGATCATTGTACACATCACATTTGTTTTGAACCACTGAAACAAGCCATTAAGAATATTAAGTATTGTGTGTTCATTTTAATAACACAAAACTCTGCAACTATTTTGTTTTAATTATGACAGCCGAAAATGCATTTTGTTCATTTAACGGTCAATTTGAACCTTTTTTATTTTTACTGTCAAATCATATTTTGATCATATTCTGAATTATACATTCAGTAAATTTGTTGATTAAATTAAACTAATACAAAATTGGATCTTGTGCAATGCTGTGATGACACATCACATTATGTTTCATGCAGTTTGGTTTGACTGAAGTCAGCCTGCATCTTCGTAAAATACTGCCACATGACAATACCAATAATAAAAATGTTTTCACACATTTGTGGAAATAGTGTGATGTGACAAAAGTATACAGTCAACATGAAGCTTAGTGAAAGTGCCACTTTATGAAAACAATACAAGATAATCCTCATCATCTCGACCTTCTAATGTCCTTCAGAAACGTCTGTTCCTCCTAGTGGAGCAATGTTTCACTTCAAAGGTGCACATTAACTGGCCATTCAGATTTACAATGTGGTGTCACACCGTATGTTGCTCATCAGTGTAAATCTCTATCCACAGCTAACTCCACTTTCATGCTTTGACTTTATAATCAACATGCATTTTTTTTAAATAAAAGCACATTTTGAACTTACTCTTTATTTTTGGATTAGGAAAACAGAAACACATGTGATACTACTGCTACCAATGTGATATTTGTTTAGAGATAATTATCCTAATTTTAAGATGTTTCGCTAGACTAATGTAAATGCATGTTAAGTTATATCAGTAGATGTATAAAGCATGAAGGTTGGGAGGCACAGCCTCTGTTGATGCGGTGCAGGACACAGGATGTGGATGAGCAACATAAATTCATTGCCTAGTGACAGCAGGGCCTGATGAATAGGTCCAAGTTGCTCCACAAATCAGCAGAGCTGACAAATGTTTGAGAATCACACCCCAGATTACAGACTGAAGCCTTTAAATTACCCATTCCTTATATGCACAGAATCAACACCTGCATTAGACCAACTTCATTACATATAATTTAATGCTTATATTTGTTAGTAAAGAGAAGTAGTTTTGCATGGCAATTGTTCAACAATAAAGTATTGTTTATAAAACAATAAATCATGTATTGTGAAAATCACAAAGACTATAGACCAAGCCCTCTATGAATAGACTTCCTCCAATAAATGAAGTAACAGGGCCTATTTAAATCTTTCTTTTATAATTTTTATTATTATTAATAAAATAGCATTGGTTAGGATTAACCTAACCTGTGCTGTTGTACACATCCAGCATCCATCCTGTAGGTGTGGCAGACATGTGGACCAAAAACAGCATTCAGAAAGGAGGCAGGAGTGGGAAATGCAGAATAAAAATTGCTATGAAGTAACTGTTTTTGTAACAACATACAGTATAAACAACACAGTTAATCCTATGTATTACTCTAATTTTAGGTTTGGCTTTGTTTGTGCACCCAAACTTATTCATAATGTATGATGTCAGCTAAAGAAAAGCAAATGGCAGAACTGGTGTTGCTCTGATGAAATACGTGTGTGTGCAGTAATTCAGATTTAGCGTTTACACTCTTGATCAAGGGAGAGCCTGAGGAGGTCTGGCTTCAGCGTCATGTCTGATTAATCTTCCTTATTAATCTCTCTCTTGTCCTGCCTGGACAAATACAGGATGTGCTGCCTGCTGAATTTACAATAGAATTATATAAATATGACATGAGCAATTCTGTTTCTTTAAACACAGAAATGAAGAGTCTTTGTGTTGGTATTTGAGCTCTTTAATGTAATAAATGCTTCTCAATGGGCAGTTTAGAGCAGCACGGTTCCTTCTGGTGGTGGTTTGTACTAGCATTGCAATACTAGCAATACAGGCTGATAGGTCAACTTGTATGGCAGGTGTTAAAGCTGGCTGTAGGAGGCTTTGCTGGTTAAGTTAGTTAAGTAGGGCCACCAACACATCAGCACCTTATGCTGGGAACCAGGAATGTTGGTGTTTTTATCAGGTAGAACAGTTTCATCTCTCTGTTTTTATGACCCCACCCCAAGTCAGCACATTCTTTGAAACCTACAAAGATTTCTCCTTTGCCCTGATCTGTGGAAACAGCCTCTCCCATTGCACCTTTGGAAAGGATTCAATCTGTCTGGCCGATACTCAGGCGCGGAGACTCTTTTTCAATTACTACAAGGGTTTTCACAAGCTACTATATGAGATTGAGTCCCCAATCTCTCCCAGAAGAACAAAATTGCTAAAGCTTATATTGATGTAGGGTTATGGGTTAGCCCAGAATCACAGGGATACATCACATTCTGCCTCACACAGACCTAAAGCAAGCTTTAGATGGCAAAACTAAAGCAGATTCGGTCCAGGTATGGGAATCTTAGCTATATCTGTTGTGATGTTGAGCCTTGTTGGCTGCAGGGGCCTGATAATGGAGAGGGCCGAGAGGAAGGACAGTGAGGGATTGTGGGTGCTGGCGATTTGACAGAAACTCAATAGCACTTTAATGGTTCATAGTCATCGAGGTGCTTTACTGCAGTACAGGACTTACCCCCACTGACCATAGGTGAAATGAGGCAAAACAGTGGCACAGTCTTAAGCCAGCAGGACCTGCACACGCTGCAGAATAAGATCGGCGGTGTGGACCTGACAGATTGCCAATAGGATATGTGGAAATCACTTCATTGGCCATAACATGAAAACATTATGATAAGAAGCCGGGCCAAGTAAATCCCTGCAGGGCCTCAGCACATTAAAGATCTGTTGTGTTAGGTCACAGAAAACGCAACACGGTTTAGATCAGGTACAGAAAAAAGACAGATTGACTCACGCTGCCAATAGCTCTCACACACTGGGTTCAAGAATTCCTTTTCATATGCTTTAATGAAGGAATTGTGTAAACTCAAGACATTCTGAGGTAAATAACATTAGAGTTAGAGTTGTTAGAAAACAAAACTGCACTGCAATAAGACAAAGGTTGAACACTTATTCTTATTGTTTCAAGACATATTGTTTGAGGAGAAGCATATACCATTCATCAACAACTTTAGAGCGCATGCAAGGTTTGCCTTTAAAGATTTATAAGTTATCATGTAAAATCAATTCCCCTATAGAGAAAGTGAATGGGGTTCCAGAACCAGACTGTGGTGGTCTGTTTGTCACTCATAGAGATTTCAACCCATCACAACCTACAAAAACAATATATTAGGTTATATTGACCCATTTGATTGTGTTTTAGTGACTTGATTAACCTAATCTGTACTGTTTTTACAGATTAGGTCAAGCAATATTTGGTCACATGGTACACAGAGAGGAGGAAATATAGCATGGGAGCACAAGGAAAAACTTACTTGCAAGGACACAAATCGTTGAATGTGAATGTGTGATAGATGTGCATTCTGTGTCTAGATGTTGTGAGGGCCATACATAATAAAGTTTAACACAACATTACTAAACTACTAAAAACTAAACTGCAATGGGGATTTAGCCAATGTTAAAAAATATTTAGCTTTAAATCTTTGCAAGTTATATACCAGTTTTCTTTATACACCCCGCCAGAATTATTTAAATATATATTTTTATAAATTATTTTAATTGTAACATATGAGCAGTGAAGGCCACGTTTTTGGCATCAAAGCGGAATAATACACACACATCCATGTCAAGGAGTGAGCCCTTTACTAAAGGCCCTATCAGAACAGCAGAAGGTGCCTGAGCTTTGAAGTGAACTAAAAATCAAGTGCAACCTGTTGTAAAGCCTAATTGGGATTCACAGAGCATGCAGACACCAGGAGAGCTCCACATTAATTAACAACTGGCCTCATTATCTATCCCATGAGGCTTTGTCCAGCTAGGGTAAACTTATCACCACTTCATTATCCAGAGGGGGTTGAGGTGGGAGGTGTATAATGCACCAAGCTGTCAGAATTCAATCAACAGCTCTTTCCATTATATCAGATGTGTTACATTTCACTCTTCTATGTTTAGTACATTGGTTAGGCTTGTAAACTTATTTACTGCCATTTCTTTTCTGTATTGAATGTATTATATAATCTATAACGGTAATGGTACAAAGCTCTTTCCTGTAGGTTTTTCCTATTTCTTCTATTAATACACTGTAGGGATTTGCACCTACAAAAAAGAAGCTGTACTCTTCATATTAGTTCTATTACGGAACTGTTATATCTTTGTTACACTGTGCACTTCCCCTCCAGCTATAGCAGGGGATAAAATGAATGAACCTTCTCCATTTCTTCATACCACATGTGACAATTGAGATTTTAGCACAGCATTGGTGCCAGGTAACAGCTGACCACATTGTAAGCAAAAACGAAATTCTATACACATTGTGCAGTATGCCTGCAACTAAGATCTTCAGTCACTGCTTGACTGAATTAAGTACTATAATGCTTCTAAGATACAGTCACTTTAATTTCAGCTCTGACTTATGACTTTATGGCATA
>JBAJNP010013253.1:0-12354 GCA_036877545.1 Yasuhikotakia modesta | reverse complement strand
GTGTGTGTGTGTGTGTGTGACATCAGGAGCCCCAGAGAAGATGACATGTCAGTCTTGGACACCTCCTGAGCCCATATACATTAGCGGTGTCTTCACCATTAGCCTCATCTACACCAAGTCATTTAATAATGCAACAAAACACTTTGGGCTAAATATCCGTTTTTACAGATTTTAAGACTGATCAATATATGGTACAATTTAAAAGCTGTCCACAATTTAAAGTTGATAACTGTTCTAAATAATGTGGTGAAGTTTCAGTGATTCGTTCAAAAGGGCCTTTAAAGAGAGTTTAACCAAGATGACATCATCAACAAGCGCCAACCATTCACTACAGAAAAACAGCTGAAATTAAGGAATAGCTACCAAAATTGTGTCTGTTGGGTCTGTTTCTTCACACACAGTGTATCTTGTAGCTACCGATGGATTACAAGTAATGCAGATTGTAGGACTGTAGTTAAAATATCTAGTCAACTGAATGTCAACTTTGTATCTGTTCAGCTGTTTCATTTTCCTGATAACCACTGAGGTGACTGAAGATATGCCCCCCATCGGGGTTTCCTGTCCAGCTCCAGCATGCTGAGGGGGTTCAGGTGGTCTTTACCAGCACTTGGTGTATAATTCTGGACTATCTATATGTAAATGTACAACAGCTCAGATCATTATTTGAGGGTCTCTTGAGGATAAATCCACTGAAACATTTTCATTTATTAGGTGGTAAACAGTGTGGCTTTAATTTTATAAGACAACGGACAACTGCCACATTCAGAGAGAAAATAATGTTAAAAATGTTGTAAGGCAGACAATACCAAATTAATGTCATTTGACTTCAGGAGGGAAGAAAATAACACGACAACCCAGTCGCTCGGAAAACATTGGGATTAATGATGCCCTTTGGCAACACGGGGGCCATTCCAGCCCCCCTTGGGTTTAAGCTAGTGTCTTAATTTTAATAGTTTTATTAAATGGCTTTTCAGATCTATCACTTACTTGTTTGCCCTCCAGAGTATAGAGTCTCTTCACAGCCCCAGAATCCAGTTTAATGGCGTCTGTGATGTCGGTGAGCACCTGCTCAAAGGAATGGGCCGTTTTCTTATTCAGGAGGATCCGGACGGCCTTCCGTGGTTTGACGCCGCTTCGGATAACCGTCACCAGCTTGGGTTTGATGAAGTCTTTGCTCTCTCTTTCTCTCATCTCACTTTTGGTGGTGGTGAGGGACGGCAGTGAGCGTGACGTTCCCATTTTCACGTTGACCGACCAGTTGGGATTAACATTCTTGGTGTAGTCCACTTTGCGATAGGGTTCGTTGGAAGCGCACACGTAGCTCTCTCCTGCCACAAAGGTGGGAATAAGAATGGAGTGATGATTAGTATGATTAGTATATTTTTTTAAGGAAATAAAGACTGCTGTATTGAAATCTTAATGACGGATTTACCTCCAAATGCCTTTTCAAAGCCTATTTAAGATAAAGAAGCTTCATTTTTACTTGTTAAATATTGAACAAACAGCAACATGAAACAAATTTAGCATTAATTTACACAATAAAATAAATAAATAAATAAAATTCCTATGTGGCCAAAAGTTTGCAGACACTCCCTTCTAAATAATGCTTTAAATAAGGCCATTTTTCTCCAGTGATGACAGCTGTACAACTTTAGCAACAGGTCTGCAGACTTTTTTAGGCAACAGGTCTGACATGGAAGAACTAGAATGATGTACACAAAGCCAAGCTCAACCCTTTAAAGACTTTTGTAATCAATTAAAAACACTGGCTGCAACTCATGCTTTGTGGTGAGAACTTCAGTATCTGATCTCACTGAGGTACTTGTGTCTCAACCTTCTTAATAATGGAATCTGACCAACTCTCAATTTCAATAGTCAACAAGCACACATTGTACACATTGTATGTAGCGTTTGAGTGCCCCCAATTTTTTGGTCTCATAATTGGGTAACAGGCAATACAAAATGTGCGCTTAGCCCATGCGTGACCCTAGCTCTCAATCTCTGTTCTTCTTAGCTGTGGTTCTGGGTAACATCCAAGGCAAAGTATTTCACTTCTTGCAGGAATTCTCTGCTTAAAACCCAAAGGCCTTTGTACCAAAAAAACACGAGATGAAAAAGCTTTTCCTTTGAAAAACAAATTATTGCCTTACAAATGCTAATAAACTGCTTTTAGCTGACCAAAATGCATTCATTAAAGAACGTGTGCATAACCAAACACCTGCTTGTTTGAAAGAAATTGTTCTGCTAAGTGTTTAAAGCCCACAAATGTCTATGTGACAGCATAAAGAGCATGTTTGTTGTGTATGTGAGATGGCACATCTTGGCACTACAGAAGAGGCAGCTGGCCTGAAAATGGAGCTTTGTCATCCTAAGGACAGCAGGGCTGTCACAGAAAAAGACATGCTAGCGTATCAAAACAGGACAAACAACCGTCGACTCCAAACATCCGCTGATGTTCCCACACGCCCTCAGAGGAAACTCGTCTGAGCGCCACATTCATAATGTACGAGTTTCTCATTAGTAAGCAGGATACACTTGTTTGGGCTTTAAGACTGCTGCTAAAAACATGTTTGCCATTTGTAACTAGATTTAAATACATTTGTGTGACACATCAACTTGATCTCACAGGAATCATAACCATTTATATTACTATAAATGTATTTCTATATGTTACATAACCATAATGTGGGACACTGGCTAATGAGCAACACTTAAGCTCAATGTAATTAAAGCTTGGTTGTTAGTTTCAATTAAATGGAATAATATAATTTCACTGGCATTCATTGGTTTAGGGGAGAGCCACACCCACTGAAGCTTACTGTCACACCCACTGAAGCCACACCCACTGAAGAACTCACTGTCACTTTTAGTGTCCCACATTAGGACAGTTTACCCTATGCTGTTAAGCCATGTCAAGTTAACTTTAAATAAGTCCATCCTGAATGCAGTTATGTCATACAGTTTATGCAAAAGATCACAGGTTTACATCATACAGACTATGTTTGCTGAACTGAACGATGCTCTTGTTGAAGCAGGTGAGCCACCTCAGTCTGCAAACAGAGGCAGACAGAGGTATCAGTCTCTAAACATACAGAGTAAGCGTGTGATGGTAAACGTATCCTGATGCTGATGAGCTCACGATGGACAAGCCTGGCAGAAGGTCATAAACATCTGTGAATTTTTAACCACTTCCTGTCAAATGCAACGCATGTACAAACAGTGAGGCAAACAGTTCAGCTACCTTATTTGTAGCACTTTAGTTGGATTTAAAATATTATGTTAAGATTAGAACATACAAATTGATGCACTTTAAGCCTCTATGAATAAAAGCAAAGCTACCAAATGCATAAATGTAAACATAAGATGTTTGTGTCTGAGTCAAGTATAAGGATGTTGGTTTTAAATTAGATTTTACTTTAAAACAGTCACTAACAACAAACATTGTGTATGTTATATCAGCTGCATTAGTGAGCCATCATATAAACACACAATATTTTAACAAACATTTAGATTTTGTCTGAAGTAAAGGCCAAATTTAGGGGCTCTTGTAAAACTGCAGTCTTAAATCTAAAGACCACATTAAAATTACAGACCCAAAACAAGTCATCCATATAAACAAATAACTGAAGAGAACCCACAAACTCTACTGGGCTAGAATCTGAAAGAAGAAATCACACATTTCTGATCTCAGTTGCCAAGCAAATCAGAGGCAACTGAGAACCAGTGACTCACCTAGTGTGAATGAAACATTCGTTTATTCACATGAGAATACACAAGCAATGTGATATAATCACACACATGGCCTGAGCGCTACTGTATGATTCATACACAAAACCCAAAACGGTGTTACCGCTGTTATATTGCAGTTTAGTGTGCAGTCCAAATTTAAATGGCCAAACTTACTAAAATGTCTCAAATAAAACTAAATACTGCAGAGATATTTCAGACATGCAAAAATTTGACAGCAGTTTCAGAGAGATAATTAAGTTAATACATCTCTTAAATCTTTGAGGCACGGTCAATGTTTGATTTCTCCACTGGGCTGAAACCACAGCTATTCATCCACAACATAAACGTCATTTTACTGCCAGCGGATTATAAAATCACTCAGTTGGGGGATCCCAAGGCACTGGGCTTTATTAAACTGAGAAATTATCATAAGGCTAATTAATCACGTAGACTCCAGATGGGGTCACTAATACTGATGAACAAACTGGCAGAAAATAAGCACGGGATGACAGCTACTTGACATTTTATATATGTGGAGAAAGAGAAATTAGGAGATTATAGTAACATAGAATGAATATTGTTCACATGGGACCCAGGTGGAAAACAGACACATGGCTAATAAACCCTGAATCCGCCCTCATAATCAGATGCCCAGATGGAACCCTGATGTATCCATCATTCAACAAAGTTTAGTGGCCCAGCACAATAATCGCTGTCACAAGCAACAAACACATGGTAAATGTTACACATGGCTGCCTATAGCTGGTGATGTTTAGAGACTGGTGCTCATAGCTTTGGTCACATTAGATGTAAAACTTCCATTAGTGAGCAAACATGAAGCCACATTTTGTTTCACAACCTCACTTACTGAGCCAAAGCAGACGGATTTGTCCTCACATTTTAGTAAAATATGCTAATATATTCTCAATGGACTACGAGTCTGGAATAAAGTAGTACGTTTTTGTTTAGCTTCAACATTAAAATCAACAAAACAACAATAGAAACTTTCTTTATAATTTGTAAAAAAAGCCAAACACCACAAAAATAAAAAGTCTATTAGAGTATTAGTCCACATAACATGTCATCAGTATTAAAATTAGTCAAAATTATTACAAATTCATACAGTCTTGTTCATCCATTGTGAGTGTGCATTGGCTTTGACTTGCAAATGCCAGCTAAGCTTCTATTACCGTCTACAGTCAAGTTCAGTCAGTGAAAGAATGTCAGTGATAATGACTGTGACCTTCAAAAGACCTGCAGATAAGTTCACAACTACACAAACATATTTTAAATACATCTTCCTTTATATATTCCACCAATTAATAGAGAATTGAGAACAAGTGAGTACAGTATGTTAGTTACCATTAGGATCAACAAACTTTTTTTAAGAAGATTAATTTTAAATTTATATCTCTATTAGTTGATATTATAGTAAGATGTTATATCAGAAAAAGTTGCAGTGCTTTAGATTATTTTAACTTTCAATGATAGCTGTAAAAATCAGACTACACATGCAAGTGGGGCTATATAGAAAATATATGAAGTATTTTACAATAATAGCACAATCTATTAATCTTTACAATGACTGTAATGTTTTATGGCCAGGATGCCTGTCAGAAAATAGCTTTTGGGTGTTTGGATAAATCTAGAAGTTTTAATTGTAAGATGCATCTCAAATCTCACCTTCTACTAACTCATCCAGGCTGGTGATCTTCTTCCCCCCCTCTATAGCGTAGATGCTCCGGACTCCTTGCGGTAAGTTGACGTTGTCGGACAGGGAGCGGGTCAGCTCCATCAGCAGCGCGTCGAATGACCGGAACCGGTCGCTGGACACGGCGTACACCAGGCCCTTGAAGTATCTATCCCCGTTGCGATAGAAACGAACTTTTTTGGCCCTCCTTTCGGTGGTGAGAGACTGCAGCGTGCGCGTGCGGTAGAAGCTGCAGTGCGCGCTGTGAGCTGGACTGGGCGCGAGTCCGTTTCCCCGCGAGCCGGAGTGAGAACCGGCGCTTCCCCGCGGGGACCGGTGGCTCTTCTCGCGCTCCTCAAAATGCTCCCACTCAATACTTCTGCTGGACATGATTGTTTATCCTGGAGGCAATGCCGAGTGTCTTTAATACAGGATCTGGATCTGGTGGTTTCTAATGTATCAGTTGTCGACCGTTATCAGACCCTGTCATGCACTTTCTTCAGCGAAACCATACAAAAGCAAATTTAAACTTTCTATACGGATAAGGAACGACTTTAAAATAATAATAAGTTACGACAATGTACAAGGTTGTAAGAATCCTAGAAGAAGTATTCCAGGTCTAAGAAGCGCAACGGTGGGAGAAATCTGTGCTCAGACAGATATTATCCTCGGGTGAGTCCCGGTCATCCAACTAATGAGACGCGCAGAGCTGCATGTGCGCATGCCGGACACGCGTGACCGTCCGCGGCTCTCTTCATCCCTCCACTGCCGCACAATCAGCCCAACACACCTACACAACTCCACGCGAGATCTGCTTCTCCCCAGGGTCCTAAAACCAATCGGATATTTAAAAAAACAACTGATGGGAAATTAATAATAAATATTGATACATGGAAATAATTGCAGGAAATAAACGCATATATGAAATAAAAACGATTAATGAAATAAAGCTTAAAGAAAATATAGAAAATCATTTGTTTAACTGTGTTTGAGACACTGAACATGATGCTTGCCAACATTAGGCACCAATGTGGAGTAGAGAGTAGCCTTACAATATTATGCAGTAGTATTACAGTATCAAGTTTTAACTGTTTTGTATTTCACATATGCATAGACTGTATGATTGCACACTTCAGTCTTTTAATGCAAAATGAGTTTAATGTAACATTCAAGTTTGATGTAAAAATCAAGCACCTTTACAAAAGGATTGCTGGTCGTATTGAGGCAGTCGCAAAATACAATCACAGATGACTGTAATATTAGCACAGATGAGGAAAAATATGTGATGTCTCTTTTGTAAGTGTCTTCCTCCTGTGGTGCAGTTATAAGACAAACACTGCATGGCGGTACTTCAATGAATTAAAGGAAGAATAGAAACAGCTGAGACTGCATGAGAGGATGTCAACTGGAAAGAAAACCCCCAGAGACAGGAAATCCTGATAACAATAACAGCAGAGAAGAAATCCTCCCACAAAATTGGAGGGAGAGAGAGAGGGAGAGAGAGTCCCCTGTCTGCAGTAAAAGACCTGCCTATAAGGCCTGAATTTTACATAATCACTAAATACATTCATTGTGATACCGAGAAAACAATGAGCTTAAATGTATTTACTGTATTCTGCTTACATTTAAATGGCAACATACTAACAACTTAAACAAATTAAAATTAGTAGTAGCAAGGGTTAATTCGGCAAATACAGTGTTTTTGTTATGTACATTTATGGGAAATATTTTCCTAATATAAAGATAAGTTACAGTGATTTGAGAAACTCACTGATCACGGGAAGGCTAATGTATGTGTGAATCATGAACTGAATTGACTGCTTGTTATGCACTTAATACTGTACAATACTGTACTTAAATACTGTATGTTCATTAACACTTACATTCGGGAGACTTTCTGCATTTTCTGTCATCAGCATCCCTTGACAAAAAAAGGCAAAGTTCGCCATCTAGTGGATAATTTGTGAATGCACGTTATGATACAAGAAGTTACACTCACTACTCAATAGAAACAGAAAGAATAGAAACAGCCCACTGTTCGTCAGAGAGAACGAGGGCAAAAAAGAGGGGGGAAAGGAGAAATTAAATAATACATGTTGTTTTGTGATGTTCAGTATTTTTATGTGCATGTCTAAAATTATATTTACCTGAATTTAAAGTTTTTATCTCTAGTTTGTAAAAGTTAATATAAACAATGCTAACAATTCCAGAGTAACACTGTCAGTTCACAAAGGCTGTGCACATTTTAAAATGTTTTAGCTACAATGATCTGAGCATATCTGAATTAAAATATTTAAGTTGAGTTTAAACTACAAAATACACACAATGAACAAAGGTTCAAGTGTTCCAAGGTTTGGAGGCAAAACATAATTTAAAAAAACTTTTCACAACACTACAGGACTATTTTCTTTAATCTAAACTTTAAACTGTCCACCCCAAACACAACCAAACCGGGCAACCAGCTTCTAAGACCGGTGGGCTGTGCAGTCGAGTGGATGGGCATCTGGAAAACAGGGAACATTTCCCATGACCCAGATCATTCACATCCCATTAAAGTGGGATGTTAGCCTGCTGCACCCTGGAGGAGAAAGACAGAATACGATTATGCACAGAGATAAATTATTTATTTATTCCTATCGATTATATACAGTATATGTATAAAAAAATAACATTCGTGGGTAGTGCTGAAACTTACTGAGACGTCATTAATAAAATCACAAACTCACTTCTCAGACAAATCTCACGAAAAAGTAAAATACTATTCGATTACTGATGTGGCTTTTCATTCAACTTTATTTATCTGGTAGCCCCAATTCTTTAATACGTAGGTACATTTCTGCTTATTTTTTATATTACCTACGTCTTGAGGGTTCATATATGCATTGAACCTAAGCAAAATCTACTGATATGCATTTCCATATTTTGCCACATGGGGACGCAGTAACACGCAAGTTGACATGAACTGGGCCAGGAACAATTGCTGAGCCTCACTTTTATTTGACATATGCATCTTGATCAGAATTATTCATGAGTAGTTAAGATGTTAATAGAGTCTGTGTGTCAGTGGAAAAACATTAGTTAGTTGGTCTTTACTTCCCCATGCTGATATGACCCAGGTGATGCAAAAAACTATATTAGTAAGAAGCGTTCTACCCCACTTGCAAACCTACTAACACCAAAATAATACGAGCAAAATATAATGTAGATGATTTATGCGCTGATAATAGTAAGGACAGCCTCAGATGTCCACAATGTAGCTGTCGACATGTTTCAATATATTTGTGAAAGTACAGCCAAACCTGTGCGCGCACACACACGCTTTTCATTTGGCCATTCATTACAATGTCCTTGGGTTTGTGTAAACGATGCATCAGTAGAATGGAGGGCTCTTTATTACAAATGAACGTTTTGGCTGACGGCATATTCCAGCACCAAGAGTAAAACATCTGTGAGCTAAAGTGCCGTCAATCTGCCATCCAGCTCATTTGTTACCCAGCTGCGTCTGTCTCATCTGTGACCCGAAAGTGAACCAAGGTTATCAGGGCGGATGGGCAGCTCATCTGATCACGTGCCTCTCACCAGAAACTCTCCCTTGGGGGAAAAAACAGCGCTTCTGCTGAGGCCACGAGGCCAGGACGCATATGGTAGTTTTTTAAGCAGATGAGAACATGCTTGCTTTAATAATTTGCGTATATGAGACTCGAAGAAGATGAGGCGGTTAACTGCATACTTCCATATGCGAGCTGCTTGGATCCACAAATGGCTTGTGGACATTTAAAACATTTGTGGAAAATATTTTGTTGTATGTCTCTGTGTATGTGAGACATACATAAACAGTCTGAACCCCAACCCCAGATACTTCATGCCGGATTGCGTTTATAGTTTATGTTTATATTTAGTTTTGTACCTTTGTAGTATTTTCTCAAGCCTGTGATTAATCAATGACAATCTCACAGTCTCCTACCAGTTTCCCACACAGCAAGGTCATATTTGCATTGCCTCAGAATGACTAAAGTCTATTGACGGCTAGTTTCACAGTGAATACCAAGTGCTCTTTGTGGGATAGCACTTATCTGGTCACTTCTTGACCAAATCTCAAAGTATTTGTTGTTAGTGGTGTAACATACTGATGTGATTTTTTGTTTCTCAGCGAAGAAAGTTTAGATGATTCATGTTGCATCACACACTTTGATGTGAGAAGACCATAATGACTGACAAATGGCCATTAACATATCTGTGACATCATCTCATAAAAGTTAAATGTTATCTTTCACTGCAAAATAGCAGATGTAACACATCAACTCAAGATAACCAGGGATATAACATTACAGATCATTTGCTAATGTGATTTATTTGCCAAGACTTAAAATGAAAGTTTAGTTGAGTTTGCACATGAAATAGTTTCAGACTGGTCAATAGATGGAACTGTTGTTCAGTCTACAGTTTTAATTTTTCAGGGTGCCCTTCAAATTCTCAAACGTGTGTTTCGTGTCCTGGTTTAAACTTTACACCGCTAGATTTGTCAATTTATCAAAACTCTGTGTGCTAGCCGTCCTGTCATTGCGCCAATGGAGTAAAAACAACAATGGAGATTTGGACACCACAGGACTACGTATAATGTCCTTTTGCTAGCGGTTCACATTATTACCCTTGCGATCATGTATTGTGCCTGATTATTTGTAATGTACTTCAGTGTAAAGATAACAGTGCATTCTGAAAGGCTAAAGTAGCTCTAAGTGTGACCTCAGATGACAAAAATGACTTCAATGTCACTGGATTAGAACCATATCATATAGCATGCCCATATTCATGACCAGATTTTCAGCTGATTCAGTATGAAAGATGCATTTCAAATGGGCTGGAGCTGAACGAAGCCTCACTCAGACGTTCTCCCGCCTCACCAAGACAATGGTTCCACTGGTTGCTAGGAAACCTGAACCTCAATCTCCTCAGCTGGTCTCCAACCTTCCTTGAGGTGATTCTAACGATCAATCACCTCCCTGCATGAAAATTGGCTTCAAAGTGTGGAGAAATATGTACAGCCACTTAATCACTTTCAACATAATGTTATTCTGTGGATAGAGTGAGAAATATCCAAAACCACTTCATGTGTCTGATATTAGAATTCGCTTCTGGCAAAGTTTTAATTAATGCTTCTCAAATCTCCGGTTGTGTCTTTCGCTCATTTCCTTTCCTCTTCTCTTTCTTGCCATCCATCTGTTGCTCATTTCCATTTTTTCTGATTCAGTTTGGGATAGAAAGAAGCATTTTTTAATGCAATATGCGCTGTTTAAAAAGCTGATTTATCCCATTAACTGGTGTGTTTTTTGTTGAAACATAGCATATAGAATATACCAATGAATACTTCTTAGCATCATATAATGAGATAAAACACAATATAGTTATTTGTAAGAACAATGTAGTTCAAAGCAAACAGCCCACTGTATGTTTTATATTAACGCTTATTATTCAAATAAAGATCATTAATTTGAAGAAATCCTTATTAAAATATGAACAAATCTGTTCTGAAAAAAACAGGAACAAATTTACTATAGTTACAGTTATAGTTACATTTAAATGCAACATGGTTTTTGTGTTTAGGTTCTGTACTGCAGAGGCTCCATGAAACACTAGTTGTCTGTCATACAACAACAGTGTGGTGCTGAACACACGGCATGACACTGGCGTGTCTGTGTTTTATGTGTGGTTTCAGTGACTCACAGATATGATATGAGCTACATGTGCAGAGTTTTAAATCAGGTCACTGTCATCCACCTGTGCTGCCCTCATGTCAGTTTTACACAATGCTGCTGTGTTTTACACTCGGTAATAAATAAAACAAAAGCAGGCTGTCAAAACTGCTGTCAAATAATCGAGATTTGTGGACCGACTTGCACATCTCGTGAACTTTTTTTCGTGAAGTTTATTAAGTTTGTGTAATGAAACATTGCATTATCATTGTTGATATTTTCATCAGTTACTGTTAATTTGAATATAGCTATTGTGAAAATAGAAATAGGCTTGATGTTGCTTTTACACAGACAGAATTGAAGTTCCTGCAAACTGTAGTTTCAATTTGCACCTGTTGTTGATCTTAGTGATGAAACACATACCCTGACGGCACTATAAGTGATGCTGGCTCGAAAAAATGTCTCAAAACCAAATACATCTCAAAACTCTGCACCACACCAGCCATTATAAGACTGAAAACTAAAGATGCGCTTATGCAATGAAAGCATGTGTGAAATACATCTGACGTTTGCCAAAATGCACAACAGTGACCCAGTTATGGGTGTGGGAACAGAGTTTAGGGTCAGATGAAACCAAGATAGCGTGTTTTAGCCAAAGATGAAAGTAATGTGTTAGGTGCAAATCTAACACCTAAAAAAACACCATACCTACAGAGAGACAGAACCAGGGACCTTGGTTCTGTCTTGTTAAAAATAGATGGTGCAAACTAAAATAAATACTACTAAATACTAAAGGTAAGGAGACAAATAAATGTCTGTATTTCACTGTAGGACAGTGTGTCAGTCAAATACAGACACATTTTGTGTGTCTGTATAACGTTCAGAAGTTAATGTCAGTATATTACATTGATAGTGTTGCAGTGTCTTGCATGTTCTTTCAGAGAAAAATGTTCTCTAAATGGCTCTATGTACTCAGGAAGTCAAAAGAGGCCAGACCACCAGAGGGCAAGAATGCTGTACAGAACTGACCACGGTTTGCCCATAGAGGAGCGTTAAGGTGAATCAGTGCGTGGTGATTTCAGCAAAAGGTTTGTCTTTGATGAGAACATGATGGCCGTGCCAGAGTCTGTCTGTGGCGACACAGCTGCTCTCATAAAATGTTTTGATAGCCTTAATAAGCGGGCAGCACTATGAATTGCGTTTAACTATGATTAAAACCGATCAATCCACACGCTGTAAACGGTC
>JBAJNP010013252.1:0-12354 GCA_036877545.1 Yasuhikotakia modesta | reverse complement strand
GTGTGTGTGTGTGTGTGTGTGTGTGTGTGTGTGAAGCAGATCTACAGCACCAGAGTTTCATGAATCATGACTTTCAGTATCAGCTGTGCTACACAACTAACAGAGTAACAGATAAAACCCACTTTTCTTGGTCCTACGTTGTATATTTTTGTTCTTGGATCAACTGTTACCTGGATCAAGCCTCATCTAAAGCCTTGTCCCGACACTGGCTCAGCCAATGGTGTGAGTTTGGGGAGGGGCTGTCTGTGTGACCGACCAATAGCAGATGGAGGGACTGTTCAAGAAACCTGCTTAGAAACAGTCATTAATTGTGTTAATTAGTTAATTAGACACAGACAGACTCAGAACAGCATGAACTCATTTATGGCACAACAGAAAGAACAACTGAAGACACTACAGCAGTTTGTTGTGTTTCTCACACTCACTGTACAGTTTATAAAAACATCAGTGTTTGATTTTAACCAAGATTTGCATATAACTTTTGCCGGATCATTTACAAAGAGTGTCCTTAGATAATATTATTATATATTAACATGAAAATCATTTTAAATGTTCTTCATTTTTAATAGTTTAGAATAGTTGTACAGATTAATCTCGTGGTGTTTCGGGCAGGTGAGTGAATGTTATTTAATGTTATGTGAAGGGAAATGCTTATGTAAAAAGAGGTTTGATGTTTCTATTAATAAAGACTGAAGAAATAAACCAGCATACATTCCTCAGCTTTATGTCTTTTTATTACTGATTTCTTTAAAATCAGCAGTTAATTTTTTAGTGATTCTGTCAACAACAAGCTGCAGGTAAAATCGTTTTAGAAGATGTTTAAAATATATATTCTTTAAACATTTTATTGTCTCTAAACATATTTTTAAACACTTTGACTTTGCTGTATGATCATATATAATATATATCTTATATCTTCAGGTTGTTTGTACAGAAGGTTAAATTATTTCAGTTCTGGTGACTAATTACAACACAGACTTTAAATGCTAAAAACCATCACATGTGAGAGTTACCAGTTATAACTGTAACTTACTGGACTTTGTGTGATTTAATGTATATACTTTATATATATATATAATGATGTGCGTATTTTATAACATCTGTCATCTATCTGTCATACAGTATAAACCATTTATAATACATATGTTCTTGCTCTGACTGGATTATTGTTATGTGTTGAGTAACTGCTGAGATGTGCTGATGGAAATCTCTGCTTTTCTGTGGCATCAGCAAACACAGCTTTCCATAAACACTCTTTCTGAGAGCTGCACTGCTTCGTTTCCAGCTCACATCAGACACTGATAACCACGCTCGTTTGTCTCTGTACGTTTAGATGAAGCGCAGAACAGACTGAACTCAGCGTTTGATGTGATGTTATAACAGTCGTGGCCTCATGGGGGCGCTGAGCTACAGACGATCTTTCCTAATGACTGAAGATGCATGATATTAAAACAACAATAAAAACAGAAGAGCAGGGCTGGTGGTGTGATGGGGAGGAAGAGATTGTGTCTGAGATGAGAGATTACTCTGGGATCAGTTAAAGTCTCAGCGGTGGCATTTGTGCTGTGTGTGACAGACCCAGAGATGGTTTAAAATGATGAACACACACACACACACACACACACACACACACACACACACACATAGGCATGTAACTGCTGTCCCAACATCTCTGACGGTGTCATTGTTCCTCTGCTGGTTCAGTTCAGTCACGATCGATGCCTGTTAACTTCTGGTCACCTCATATGAACTAATGAAACCCAGAGAAGAAGTGGTTAGTTACTGTACAACACTTCAGTCCTACAAACAGATGTGTTTCTGGGGTTGTGTGCTATGGTTCCCAGATACAAATAAAGTGGTAAAAACGTTCTACTGTTTTAAAATGCACAGAAGGTGTTTAATAAACACGTTACCTATAAACTCTCAGTTCTAACTACATGTACAAGAATAAATGTCATGTACGTTAGTCGGTGTAAAACGTGAATTTTGTCTAAGGTACTAAGAAGCTACAAAAAAGGTAAAAAGTTATTGATGAAAGGCTAGTTTATTGGTTGCTGCATACAGAACATACTGTATTCTCAATATTGTTTATAAATGTTTGTGAAATACATGCAGTATATGAGCATGAATTTTTAAATTGATATATATGAAAATTATTTTTATGCATCAAAATGCATATTTATGTTTGTGCAAAAATATGTTTTTTTGGCAATTCAATAAATAATAAATGAAGCATGAGACATAAATATTACAGTTTTCACATCCAGTCTAGGTTGCGTTTCACACATTGCATTGTGGGAGATTACGTGGTATGATGTGTGACCACTGTAACCCTGCTGCACATTTTATTAAATAAATCTGTCGTCATTAGAAAGTGTTTTATATCATCATCTGTAGAAAGTCGTCCTTATATATTAAAATAATTTTATTAAACGTTTTACATATGATTGTATAAAAATGTATTTTATCCTGCAGTATGTACTGTAGAAACACAGCCCATGATTTAACATCTCTGATAGACACTCACCGCCCTTTGCCGGCGTGAAAGCGTGGTCTGTGTCTCAGAGCACCACCTGTCAGACAGGAAGAGGGTTTGGGGTTAGAAACATTTGGTTTATAAAAGCACTTCTGAGTGAAACTTGAGGTTTGGTTCAAACTTACAGCCGAGAACCAGGATCCCCGTCACAAAGAGAAACACTGCGATGCTCAAGCCCACGTAACGCAGAGATGTGTAATCTGACCAAACACACAGAGCAACACACTCTCACCTCATGATTCAACTTCTCATCATGTGTGTGAAGATGTGATGAGAAATGATGGAAGAATGTGAGCGATGCTTGTTTGTGCAGCAAATATTTTTAAAAAATGCAATGGGTGGTTGCCATGGTATTGCCATGCAGTTGCTAAGGAGCTAGGATACTGCTTAGCTCACTGGCCCAGGTCAAAGCACTAACCCCAACCGTAATAGTGATGCATGCGTTAACCAACAACACTAATTACTGACTAAACAGATACTTACTGTAATTAAACGACTCGCCCCAAATCTCTTCTGCAGAGAAAATCACAGTTTAGACGCCATCAGTTTCATACACAGTAAGATACAAGTGTGTGTGTGTGTGTGTGTGTGTTACAGTCTTCTGTTCTTGGTGTATAAATCTGATAAACTGTCAGTGCAAATATTTGACACAATATCACGATACAGCTTTTGTTAGATGCTCCAGTCCACACTCATGTTAGAGAGACAGTGAGTTTTACCCCAGTCTGTGACGTTTTGTTTAATTCTGTTAGAAGTTCTGGAGATGTTGGACTTCATGGTCACTGCAAGGAGAAAATGAAAGGTGAGGTCAGAAACGTTAATCTCTTAATCCCTTTCAACATCCACTGAGTGGAGGATTAAATGAAGCCTCTGTGGGTCAGCGCTGGGAGGAATGGGAATATAGAATTCCCAGCTGACAATTTTGTGTTGTGAGACTGTTTATATAACATTCCCATCAAGCAGCAAATGTTATTTTAAATGTTACAGGAATGTCCGTTATTATTTTATTTAATTCTGTAACATTTTAAAAAGGTTTCATAAACGTATGAATAATAATAGTGTTTTGATGTATATGGTGTTAAAGTTACTGTGGAGCGTGTGGTTGGAGGTCATGTTGGGGTTCAGGGTGGAGATGTTCTGCGGCTCAGTGGGACTCAGTGTCATCTCTGCTGATGTCACGTTCTCTGGAGGAACCCAACAAACATGTTTCTGATGAGTTATGTAACGTTCACATTTGAAATAAATATCTCTGAATTGTTACACCACAGAAATCAATGCAGTCCAAAGTTACACAGTATGTTATCCAGATATTGGTAAAGTAAAGCTGTTTTGTTGGAGAAAAATATTTAAAATAATCTCCTACCATCTTCTGAAGGTCCAGTGATGTTCAGAGGTTCAGAGGTGACGGCTCTGAAACCTTTAAACACAACACACACACTTTCACTTTAAATGTTTCCAGAGTTAAACTTCTTTCTCTGGTCCCAGTTTAATGTGAAGAGATTATAAGACATCAGACTTTTCACAATGCCAGTGTGCTTCAAAAGTTCTCGCAGGAACATCTTAGCAGCAGAAAGTCTTTTAAACTGCATATGTCATAGAAGTTACAGAATTTGTTTAAAGAATTAAAAAAAAGTCTGTTTTGGATGTTTCCAGAGTTTTTTTAACATTTAAACATTTTTTGTTACTTAATGGAAACATTAGGAAAATGTTCTTACAACCTAAAACCTTTAGCTGGGGTAGAGTGTTGTGTGAGAGAGAAACAGGACAGAACTCACTTCTGAAGTAAATCACCAGTAAAAGAGACACAATCTGAAAAAAACACACTGTTAGAAAACTGAGAAAAAAGTGTCTATATATAATGTGTCTATATATATATGTCTATATGTTGCTTTATAAACTCCATACAGCTGCTTTTGTTGTGTGTTTATTCCTCCTGCAGGTGAGTGAGTGTGTTCACCTGTTTCTAAGGATGATGGACAGATCAGACCTGCCTGTGGCTATGAATGTTGCTTTTCTCTCTGTTACATTTTGATCATCTATGCTTTGTAAGAAACATACTTGATGTGTCTGTTTTAATGTCACTCACCTCTGCATTCATTCTGAGTATGTTTATCACGTCCAGTCAGAGGTGAATCCAGCATTCAACGCTTCTGTAGAAAAAGACAAAATGGAAGTTGGGCAGACAGTTGGCAACGCCCCTTCCAACTTCCTCACTGGTTCCTGTGTGTCTCTTTCACACTTGTGTAAAGCCCCCTGACGCTGTTCACATCTGCCAGCCCCCTTTTCATGCCAACCTCATCAGCTTTGTGTGCAGTTCAGACTGTGTTAATGCCTCCCTCTCTCTCTCTGTCACACTGTGTTGTGTACCAGCGCTGCAGCTCATTGTTTGTCCAGCTTGGAGATCATGATTCTGTGATTCTGTGTGATGCAACTTTTGCATACAAGGGGAAATACACAAAGTGTTTATTTAATCACAGTGATAAATAGTGTGCTGGTGTTGCAAAAAAAGTTCTTAGTTAGGTCTCCAATAATATATTTGTAATTTGCTACGGTGATCTGTTCTCTAGAACTTCCTGTCAACCACAAAAACACCCTAGCAACCACCAATAACAAACAAGCATCGTGCCGTTCGTGACATTGTGAGTTCTGTGGGAGCAAGTGAGACTGAAAACGACTCACGACTGACATTTTTCTGAAAACCAAAGACAGGAAATAGTGGAACCGCAACAGATTCACGTGTCAACCCATCAGAACACTCTGTTCCAGAGGCTGTCGTGACAGCAAGGCCTACCTAAGCCTGCAGTAAGGTTTTGTGTTCACATCTATACAGCTGCAGCTACTGTACATTTAATGGAGTTTAGTACAGTACTGAGGTTTAGACACACACTCGTTCCTTAGCAGTGCTAGTGTGGACACTGTACAGTCTTTAAAACCAGCAGATGACCCAACAAAAATCACAGTTACAAAAATCATTGAATTCCTATAACACTATATATATTTTTTAATTTACACCTTGCGGTTTGGACAGTCAGTAAAACATCTGTCTGCACTTTTTCCAAAAGATTTTTAGATAATCTAACGTTATTCAAACTTGAACGGATTATAATCTGGCAGAATTTAGCAGCTGTTCTGCTGAGTGTTGAACCAAATGAAAGAGAAAGAAGAGTGTATTTTTCCACTGACGTGAGAACATGTGTTGATTGAGTTTGTTGTGTGTGTGAGAGAGTATGTGTGGAGGTGTTTGTGTACAAAGACTCATTATCACTTTGACAGGCAAAATAGAAGCGCAGATGAGAGCCGTATGTTGTTATTCTGTTGTTGTTATAACGGTTGTCTAGAATAAAGAAGAAATTCCCCTGTGAACTAACAGCCCCTGAAACATGAACCTAATCTCAGGTGCTTTCTTCCAATTTATGATCTAAACCTTCATCTTAAAGAAAACTGAGAACAATCGCCTGGAAAGACTGCAGGTGAAAAAAGGTGGAGAGGAGGACAGTAACTATGGCAACAAGAACAACTTTACGTTTTACAGACCCAGTGACTGTTGGAGGCACCAGACAGGGCTGGTGATCCGGGTACAAAGAAACAACAAGACAAGATCGGCCACCTCAGGCCAGGTGTCTGAACACTAGCAGCGCTGGACGTTTGCTCAGTGTCACGGCGGCAGCGATGCGGTGGGTCACAGGTGGGCTCAGCGGATGCAGGGATCGGGGGGCAGGCGTTTGCTCTGAAGCCAAACAGCAGCAATAAAAGCTGAAGCATACAAGCTGCTGGAGACAATGGGCTGTACACCACCTTTGATTTACTGTTAAACAACTGTTATGCCACGGCACTGAAACACATTCTGGCATCTATCCCAGTCTGTAATTTATAAACCAGTTTAGTTGCACGACAACAACCAGCTACACAATAAAGCAGGAAGAATTATAAAAGAGGCGGTTCACTCCAAAATATCATCATCCCATGACTTTCTTCTAAAAATGTCCCCACTGCAGTTTCACAGTTTCAGTTTTATGGCGCTTTTTGTCATTTTTGGCACTTGTCACATTTTTGCAGTCTCAGTCACTAGAGGAAATGCTTTGTGTGAAAAAAGCCCAATGAAGACTGTGAAACATCTGCTCTTGTGCTCCACAGAAGAAAAAACACAATTCAGAGTGTTTGGAACAACTTGTAAATGACAGAAATCTCATTTTTGGTTGAACTATTCCTGTCATTCCAGATTTCATAATGAGGTTAAATTAAACAACTGACAATTAAACACTTATTCTGTTATCCTCACAAATCCCTTTAATCACACACACACAAAACAACACAAATGTGTGTCAATGCATGCGGGTGTTTTTGATTACAGACTTTTATCTCAGTTCCCACATTCAGGAATTCCTCCTGAGACAGTGTCATGCATGCCTTCAGGAAAAACCCTTGAGTTTACAGTTAGAAAAATACATGACAAACTCACAGGACACACATGAACTGTACAGAAACTCCTCCTGCTATGATACAAAATGTCTTTATATTAAATAATGACATAATGGCTGAAGCAAAATTAATTTATTTCTTAATTTACTCTCTAGTGTTATAAACTACCTGCCAGCAGCTTCTGAATGCACAAAAACTAATAAGTGTCCAAAAATGATTTAGACCACATTAAAATATTAACGTCTGCACAACATTAAATTATAAACTCCAGCTAAAACAGCAGATCAGTATAATAAACTCAGCCCTGTATATTATAATAAACTCAGCCCTGTATATTATAATAAACTCAGACCTGTTTGAGATAAAAACAGAGCAAACGGCAGACAGAACAAAGGAGGAACTGGAAACATACTGAACTATTCACAGCTTTTCTGCAATTCACACTCATTGATTCTGTTTTAATGGGCTTGAGTAAATCATGTGTCAGATTTGGGGCAGTCGTGCACCAACCCCACAGAAGTTGAACAGAGGATGTGGTTGGTGGCTGCAGACAGCAGGGGCAGCAACGAGCACCTCACGCACACGCCACAGACTCTCAGTGACTCTCAGTGACACAGAGCTTGTGTTGAAGGAAATAAACTCAACACAGGTACAGCAATATCACACCTGTAGTTTTCACTAAAGTATTTAATGCTGAATACACAGAGCTGAGAAGATTATTTAAAGCATGACACTTGCCTCCAGTCAAACAATCACATAAAGAGAGAATAAATCTAGATATTTTCTGTATTACTAATGTTCATTGCAATACCCTAGCAACCACCAAGTGTACTGCATTAACAACCAACTACTAATGCCCTAGCAACCACCTAAGTAACCACCCTAGCAACCACTCAAAACTCCATAACAACCATGTAGCAATGCTCACAGTCACACCCCAGCATCATAGCAGCAGTTTTTGCAAAGACAATGTAAACTATGCTGAACACAGCTTTAATGTAAAACATTAACACGACTGAACTCCTGCTTTTAACATCTGCAGAATCAGAATCAGAGATGAGGAAAGTATGAGCAACACAAACCAGCAGGACACAAAGTTAAACAGCCAGATTGTTGACTTATTTGTTTGTGTGCAGAACAGTCATAACACACCAGCCTGACAAACTGTGTTGTGACACGAGCTTTAATAAACTGATAAAAAAGGTTGATGACACAGAACGGGTGACAGGTTCATAAACAGAGAAAAAACTGAGAGAGAGACACCTGACAGGTTGAGGAAGAGGCGAGTCGAAACAGATGGATGGGGCGAGCGAGAGAATGAAAAAAGAGGTGAGATAAGACAAATAATGAAGGGAGGAGAAGAGATGGAGAGCAGAGAGACAGACGAGAGCAGATTTAAGAGTAAGGAGATATATAAGGATTCAGAGAGTTCAGTGATGCTGTGAGTGACCTGCTGAACTGCTGAACTATGACTGACAGACGAAACACTGACACTGAGCCTCTCAGGCTCCACCTACTTTTCCATCCAGCAAATAGGAAGCAACCCAACACATGTAGCAAAATCAGGACACCGCCCACAACCAGCATGACAACAGCATGACAACATGATTCCTAAATAAAAGAACCTGAGAGATGTTTTAAAAGCTTGTTTTACTAGAGACACACTGTCACTTTGTATTAAAGCATCTGCCAGATGAATATGTAAATGTAATATTACATGAACCAAATGTCATTTATTTAAAGCTGTAATTGGCAGCCTGAAAGCTAATAATATATCTGTCAATAAGCTGCAGTTTTCATTTGTGTTCACAGTCTGTACAAGAAGCTGCTGTACGTATTAAAACAGACTCACAGCACTCAAGATATAAAAAGACATTTGGACATTTGCGCTTGTCAAACCTGAAACACACACAGATAATGTGTTTAACTGCATCTGCTGTTGTTCAGATAGCACACTTGTGTGAACTTTAGTTTCACACACCGGCTCCAAATCATCCTGCCAACAGCTGTTAAAAATAACTTTAAAAATGAGTTTGAAGAAAAGGTCTAGCGTTTGTTATTTGCAGATGTCGCTTTGATATTTTGTAATTTCAAAGTGTTGCTAAGTTTCCAAATCGTATTTCAGCCACTGAATGTGCAAAATATATTCATGCATGTGTTCATGCAGTTGCTGCTGGGCTTAAACATCCACACGTGTTACAGATGGTTTAAATGTTTGTCAGAGAATCATCAGAGACGGTACTGTCACATTCCAAAGTATCTTGTGTTGTAGAGTGAAAGTGTTTCAGTCTGAAGCAACATTAGTAAGAGCGAATGACAACTGAGAATTAAACACAAACAGAAGAAATAAAGGTGTCGATACGCTTCACAATAAAACTGTTTCATTGTCTTGTTCTCTGTCACACGAGAAAGAAGTGAAAAGGTCAAAAAATCTCAAGAATGGTTCCTGGCTGTCTGATGATAAACACACAATGTATCATCATCCTGTCAGATTCATTCAGAATATTCACAGCATTAAGACAGAGGAAGAGGTGTAGGCAACAATTAATACTGGATTGTATTTCACGTTTTTTACCACAAATATTAAACGAGTGAATTTCAGAAAAAGACTGAGAGAAAAATTGCTGGATGAAAACTTGTTGTGCCATGACTGAAGAGCACAAATGAATGTTAATCTGTGTGTGTTAATGATATTAACACATCATCATCTGTGTCTGTTTCTCATGCGTTACACTGTGATTCATTCATGAATGTATTTACAGCATTTAATGGTCAGCAGAAGGTGAATGTCTGAGACAGTGATCATGATCATGTGACTGTGATCAGCTGTACCTGTTAATCACCTGTCTGCTGAGGGCCAATGGGAATCTGTTTCTCATGTGATGTCACTAAACTCTGAGAGCAATAACTGGTTCATGAGAAACTCAGGGTGTTGATTTAACAACATGTTTCACTGGGTAAAAGAAACACACTGAATTCTGAAATTCTGTTATAAACAAACAAACAAAAAATGTTGCAGGTTGCAGGTTTAAAGAATCCTTCGCCAGCAATTGTTTAAATGAGAGGGCAGCTGAGAAATCAAAGATAAATGCCTAGAAACGGCCCCAAATTCAGCGAACACTGAGAACTATAGCCTCTGGATCAGCTGCTGTAATGAAAACGATTTTTCTCCATTTACAGCAGAGGTTTTAAGCAGAAAGGTGAGAGACTGTCGTTGTTTTAAGTGTGAAATATCGCAGCGCTCCTGTGACACGCCGAGAGACAGAAGTTAGAGAGAGAGACAAAGGTAAAGAGGAGGAGATAAAAGTGAGTGAGCTAGACAACAAAAGAGAAAGTCTGAGAATAAGCAAAAGAGAGAGAGATGAAGAAAAGCACTTACTCTCATCCACAGTGACTTCAGCAACACAGTCAGCAGTTTCTCCAGCAGAACAGAGTCAGGGATCAGTTTTATGAGTCAGAGCATCTGAGGACCAGAGAAAGATGTTTAATGAAGAGAAGAAGAGAGAGAGGAGTAATTAACTGTAATGGACTTATTTTTATAAACACACAACAACAGAAGAGGCTGTAACACAATAGCTGTAGGTCAGTGACTTTCATAAAGATTAAACTAAACAAGTAAAATCCCTCAAAACTCTGTATATTTTAAATCAAACAAACAGCCCTGAAACATGAGGCACAATAAAACATGTTTGTTATGTGTCATTAAACTCCAGACCCCAACAGCTATTTCTCTCATTTAATTAAGATTAATGAACTCCCTCCTTTCTTATTTGTCTCATCGCATGTTTAATAATAATAAATCACTTTTAAAACAGGCAAACAATATTATGACTAAACATTTCAACTACAGCTTGACACAGTTGTCTCAACAAATCTGAATATTTGACAATAACATTAACTGTTTCACACTCCAAACAGAGAACTGTTCAGAAAACGCTCTTTTGTTTCGAGAACATTTGAAAGGCATGATGGGAGACGAACGTACGGCTCAGACCTCATCTTCATCACTGAATCATTCTCGACCCTCGTCTCCGGCGGCTGCTGTGTGCATCACTCCTCACAGGCGAGGTGGGGGGGAAACAGCACTGCTGGTAAAAGCTATCCAAATGGCCCATACATAATGAATATGTACCACTGTCAGCCGCTATTGTATGAGCACACAGAGATCCATTAGTGCAGAAGAATTTGCAGGTCTGCATCTGAAGGAGTGCTATTATTAAATCATTACAGAAAGTGAGTTTTCCTTCTTCTTTTTCATGTCTCTCTCACTTCATTTCACTTTAAAGTGTGTGTGTGTGTGTGTGTTGGGGGACTGCTTTGCATGTAACTTTTATATTCAAAAACAACTTACATTTTTTATGGACTACAAATAAACAGAAATGGTTTAACACTATCTCAGGTTAGACTTATGTTACACTGTACATAAATCTGAACTGATGCTATAGGAATTATATATTTCATACTGAAAGAGGTTTAGCACATGATCATAGAGTTCTTTATGTACAGATATTAAATGTGTCTGGGTACAGACAAAAGTGTCATTTGAGTGTAGCTCAAATATTTTTGAGTTTGATGCCTGAATTAAACGTTCATTTATCGCGTGGCTCTCAGTGTGAATGCAGCAATGTGTTAAGCAGCCTGAAAACATATAAGCTTCCTAGAACATTAAAAAAATGTTTGTGACTTATGGAAACATTCTGGGATACAATGCTTTAGGTCTCTGAGATGCAGTGCACAGCGTGTGCTAATAACACATGCCTTTACATTCTGTTATCAAGCACAACTGAAGAACTGAAGAGACACATTTACGTGTCTGAAGACCTGCAGCTGCCGTGAGACTCTCGACAGCGGATGACAGGAAACAGACTGAATACATTAACACAAGATCACACTCAGCTGATGAAGATTTATTTTAAACGTATCTGACTAACATTCTCTAAAGGTTCTCCCAATGTTTTTGCAGTAACATTAGAACTTTTTTAAATGTTTTATTTTCAAATTTTCTACTTAATGGAAACATTAGGGAAATGTTGTAACAACCCAAAATGTTATACTTCTCACCTGAACAATGACAGGTGATCAGGTCTCGACTGGCTGAGAGTTTGATATGAAACGTGAGTTCATGTCCCATCACCTGGTCCTGTCACACACACACACACACACACCATTTCAGACTGTTCATACAACGTACATGAAAAGTGTTGGAAATTAACAGAATTTAAAAAAGTGAGATTAATTAGAAAAAAAACTTTTTAGGGTTTGATTTAGGAAAAATATAAAGACATCAGATCTGATGATTTGTTTTTTTCACCGGTTACTGACTAAACAATGATGAACAATGAGCTCACCTCACAGATGTGTCTGTCTGATGTTTCATTTATTCATGGTAAGTGAGATCA
>JBAJNP010013251.1:0-12355 GCA_036877545.1 Yasuhikotakia modesta | reverse complement strand
CAGAACTTTTAAAATACATTTTTGTAATGTTTGTGTTACTTTTTAATGTAGTTTGTTAATATTAGGGAAACGTTTTTGCTACCTGAAATTGCTAGCCTGGATTTTGTTGATACATGAATATATATTTACAGCCAACATTTCTGCACCATCTTGGAAGCTTTATCTTTATCGTGCAGCTTGTTGAAATGCATTATGGGAGAGTTTTATCTGCCGGGATGTTGCGGCCCAAAGATGGAGTTTCTGTGGACGCGTTTGCATCCAGAACCGGCCTGTGGGACCCAGTGATGATGGGAGAGAGTCTGGGAAAGCTCATCTGGGGCGTTTCTCACTGCCGGGCCGGTCCCGTTTATTTCTCCTGTTAGATCCTTAATGTTTTGCTCGCCGAGATCCTGAAGATAAGACGAGAGATAATTAAACTTCAGAGATGGTTCCTCTGTTTACAGAAGAAATGTTTGCGTGTTGAAGTGAAGAAAGGAAGTTCAGCGTCTCTGCGTGTTTGTTTTTGTTTACATCATTATTCTACATTAAAAGCCTGATTGGTTGATTAACTAAACGGCTTTAATGTGAGTAAACAAATGCTAATATCTAACAGGAGTTGCATCTGTTACGTGAAGTTCAGGCGAGTTGAAACCCGCGGGGCGACTGGCCTGAGGCCGCCGCGATGACACGGGAAACACTTTCTGTCAGCTCCCATCATTTTCTCCCGGATCAAAAACATTCTTCAGTCACAGTGATGGACTATAAAGGTGTTTTGGCCGCTGTGCCGCCGGTGATTTCTGAGGAAAGTTAACTTAAAAGTTAGAGAGAATCGGCCTCCCTGTTAGCTGTGAACCCGGCTAACAATTTTAGGTTGTGTGAACGTTTCCCAACCGTTTCCATTAAGTGACAAAAATGTAAAACTAATATATACATATACACACACACAGTATGTACACAGCATATATTGAATGTTCACTTATTACAAATACTAGCACAATAATTGACAGTTAAAATAACTTTTCTGTACATCTGTATTGATGTTTTGTCATATTTGACATATTTTGTGAGTATTTTTAACCGCTGGTCATTTGTGGCCGTTTTATCTGCCAAAAAATTTTGATCTTCTCAGTTCGTGTCTAAAGTCACATTCTAGCAACATGGGAAAAACAGTTTTGGAAAAACATCGGATGGATGTTTATTTTTTTTAAAACAGTTTTCTGAGATGACACATTCATCCCAGAATGATTCAGATAGACATCTGTGAAAAAAAATCACTGAACGATAACGTTTAGTCAGAGATGTCAGACACAAAGTGTGTCTTAGGGTCTAAACGCATCGCGTGAGGGTCGAACGAAAGCCCACCACTACGTTTTAAACAGCCTGGGTCTAACTTTGATAAACACACAGTCTTTACATTTAAGCGACGTTTTGTTGGCTTTCTCAAATAACCCAAATTGTACTTCATTTGGCAACGTCCAAATCGCCTGTTTCTGTTCACGTCAAAACTATTATGTAATACGGTGGAAATAATCCGCCTAGATTAGGTTACCGCAGGAAAAGAACATTTTTAGGGTCAGAGAGGCAGAAATGCTTTTCGATGTCACGGCTGCAATTTGGAGCAATTAAAGCTACGCGGCGTTTCCAAAAACTACTCAAGCGACGCATTACACGGACGTCGCCGCGTGAGGCGAAACGCTGGCAGTTGGAAAGTAATTGAATTATTTTGGTGACCGCTGATGTGGTTTTCACTTATATAGTATAGCTGGAAAGCAGTTTATTAAGCAGACGTTTACGGCGGGAGACATTATACGTTGCCTGTGTTCACACGCTTGCTCACGTGTGTCAGGGTGGAGAGGAAAATAGATTAGAAACTGACGCCCATCAAACATAAAGTATACTTCTGTGACATTTGTTTTATTGCCAAGAAATACGGTTTCAGTTCAGAAGGTGCAACAGCCCTGAGAGAATTGCATGTTGGCTTTTTCTCAAGATTTGCTTAAAGCTGTTTTTCCTTTTATCAGGCAAGATAAAGCATGGGAAGGTTTCAGTAAGGAAATAATTACAGACGGCGCTGTCAGGTGTGACGTACTGCATCTGCGGCGGTTTTACAAACTCCAGCCGAGATTTGAGACACATGCGAGTAAAAACAGCTTGTTTAATGATTTTCTCATCAACTGAAAATGGCCTCCGTGGCAGAAACAGGGTGAAACAGCTCATTCTGTAAATGTGAGCTTTGGGGATGTTTGGTGAGGACTGTAAGCGTGTGTTTGGGGTGCAAACATGAGTTACATGAGTTTATTGGAGGTTTGCTATGAAACCAATTACTGTACAAGGTCATCATAATTTTAGGTTGTAAGAATGTTTTGCAGATGTTTCCAATTAAGTAACAAAAAGGTTAAAAACATTGTGGTGAAAGATCAAATCTCAGTTTTTTTAGATGCTGTGGTTACGTTACTGGTTGGATATAGAACGTTGTTTAAATATTTGTAATGTTACTGTGAGAATGTTTTCGATTACCTTGAAACAACTTTCAGAGAACATTAGCCAACGTTCTGAGAACGTGTCTTGTTTGGTGGGTTGGCATAAAGTGTGTGAGAACAGCCCCGCCCCCCCCAGCTGAAATATTGCTAAAAATGAAAACGTGGCCTTTTTCAGAAACAGAAATACGTTTTAATATCACACAACAGGTAGAAACTGCGCCACTGAATTCTGTGATTCTGAGAATCCATCATTTCCATTCATTTTCTCCACAGACATTTTAAAAACATTCCAGTTGAAACTTTCTGTGTGTTTGCCAATTAAAAGCAGTTTTTCTAAAGCTGTCATATTTACAGCTTCTACAGAGGCGAGTTAAAAATCTATTTGCTTGGTTTGTCTTAAAGCACAATTTATGAAAACATTAAAACTGATGGCTTAGGGAAAAACTTTGGACTGACTCTGACAGACTCATGCAATGTTAAGTAAATAATGACTATTAATCATTTTTATTCAGTAGTTAAAAATTGAATAAGGAAAGGTGCCTTTGTGACAAAACATGACAAATCACACCATTGCTTATTGTATTTTGTTCAAGAAAATGTTAATAGATTTTCTTAAAATGAACTATTTATTTATTGTAACAGTTAAAGCTGCAATCTGTAACAATCTTAGCATTTAAAACATTTAAAACATCAGGGTACGGTAAGGAGACCGACCTGTTAAATACCTGTTTTTCATTATCTTTAGTTGCGTTTTCAGTCATTTTTTGTGTATTGACTAAACCGAAACATTTTATCTTTAAAAACTGTTGTGTTTTGTTTTTGTTGTTGAAATTGTTCAGGCTGACATGAGAACCATCAGATGTCCCGACAAATCAGAGAAAAGACGCTGAGCGACTCTTCAAGCGAAATATTGCGGCCGGCGTTCATCTCATGACATCATACGGTATTTGTGCAAAATCTCCTTCATGTTTTGCCTCAGCTCTCTGGGGAAACATGTCTTTGTACTGAGAATGTTTCAGACACGGAGCCAAGCCATCACAATGTTATCAAGTTACTCTTTAGAAATAATTCAATGGTTTACTGTCAAAAGAATCAGAATTTCAAACACCTGCGAACAATATAAACACCCAACTGTGCTGTCGACTCAAAGAAACACCCCGGCTTTAACACACCCTCCGCCTCGAGGGAATTAAAACCTGTGATGTTACAAAACACACTTTTTTTACTGCAAAACTTCTAGAAATAGCTGAGTTTCCTGACACCAAATTTGACATTTTCTGACATTCGTTTGAAATTTCAATCTTTAGGAAAGAGGAAGGAGGGAAATCGGCAAAATAAAACCACTGATGAGGAGCTTTATGCGTTTGAAGCGGTTACAGTATTCAGGTGAACAGTAAAACACGCCCAACAAACGTGTGCTAACCGCAGCTAGCAGGTGGGTCGTGACGGACCAGGCATCCGGGATCATCGATGAACTACATCCACAAACCTCATTCAGATCCTTAAAACGCCACAAGTGAACTCGTCTACACCACATTTCTGGACGTGTGCCCGGTTATATTGTTCCTCATCTTCTAATCATCTTTTAATGAGTTACCGCTTCCACAACCAGCACCAAACGCTCACAAACACGTCCTAAATAAAATTAACAATCTGCTTTTGGGCACAAATGTTAATGAATCATGTAAATTTACCTGAGAAAGTCGTGTTGAGGTTGAGACTAAATTTACAACATTTGACTCTCAGAAAGTTGGCTAGTTCTTAAAGTTCTTAAAAAACATTCATTCAGTAACTTCAGTGGTTTTTCATTACAATGAATTATTTATGATATCAAAAACATTATTTTTAAGTTGTTAATGGAATGTGTTTATAATGTTAATACTATGTCTAAAAAAACCTTCAAAATATTCCTAGAAATAAAAATTTACTACAACTTTTTTTGGTGGTTTGTTGTTTTGGACTGAAGTAGCAGGTGAGACGTTAATATTTTAAAAAGAAAGTGACACCAGTTTTATCAGCATGAGGGACAGTCAATGATTTTCATTTATGGATGAATGACACCAAACACTTTCACAAATGTTACTCTTTCAGTCATCTGCATGTTTTTATTCCAGTTTCTCTCGATCTGTCTTCCTGGAAAGCTGTCAGGCCGTTGTGGTGTCATGAAATAAGCATGATTTCTCAATTGCAAATTGGCAAAAAGTCAAAAATGTTGGCGAAACGGTTCTTTAGTGAATTGCCTTATCGGTTACAAACAGAACCGTCAGCGGTGGACGGCCTTTGGGACGGTCGTAATTACAGCGTGGCATTTATCTTCATTTGACTGTGTTTAATTTGGCTCAGTCATATTAGCAGATCTCATGTTACCCGTTTTGAGTCCGTAAGGCTCAGTTAAACCAGAATGTCATTGAGCTACTATAAACCTGTCTTTTTAACCAATCTCTTTCAGCCACGACGCGGCCCGTCCCCGGGGACCCTGTGAGAAATGCGGTGGCGTTCGAATGCTGGGCGTGTCCACCTGCACCCCGTGAGGTGACGCTTGGTGGGCCGCGGACCCCTGAGGAGAACCGGAGCTGCATCTGACTCATGGACCTGTTTTTTGTCACGCCTACGCAGCAGTTTTAACTCTCTCATCCTTCATCCTCTCTGTGCTGCAGAACGGGGCACCCAGTCCTGAGACGGACCCCCCCACCGTGGCCGCCGCCCCCCTGTCGATTCTGATTGGCTGCTGGGAAGCTATGGAGTTCTCCATTACAGCCTCCTGCCCAGAGAGGCGGTCAAAAAGGCCTTTCACAGGAGTATTACAGAACAGTGTCGGGCCCGATAAGCCTCGGGTTACGGCCTCCAGGGAACCGACTCGTCCGTCTTCGCTCCCCACCTGGGGTGAGGGCTTGTTCTCTGGGCTGCAGAAAGGCCTTTGTAAAAGGGCAAAAAAACACGCAACAGAAGGCAATAGAACTCTTGGTAAAGGCTTTTTACTTAGAAACCTTAAACCATATGACCTGTGACTACGGTCCTGTGCCGATTCCCACCGACGAGAAAAAACGCACACAATTTAAATTCATAAAGACCTTTGTCACGCATTCAAAAGTGCGGGATAATGCCCTGTTTTGTTAACGGACGCTCAGTCACAGGAGAGGTTGGCATTCAGAGACAGACTTTTAGTGTGTCATCCGACTGGACTCTCCACCGGCGTACCCACACAAACGGCGCTCGGCCGGGGCTGATATCGGAAAGCGGCGCTCGCGAGAGACACGGAGGCGTATGGAGGCAGCGAAGGGCAGCGATACAGCGTTACATAGCCCTACATCCATTTTATCTTTATTATACAGCCTGCAAACCAGGTTTGAGATTGAAGGTTTTTTGTATTTACACAGAGGGACACGGCCCACACACGAGAGCTGGAATCTGACTGTCTGTGAATTCACACAAACAAACACCATCAAATGTCTCTTGGTTTGTAAGAGCTGACATTATTCAAGACAATCAGCGCATGTGTGCGCGTCCACTCTGTAAACCTCTGGAGTAAACAGATGGAAAAGATTTATACAGCTACCCCAAAGTTTACAGCTAAATATTATCCTACAGGGGTATTTAAAAAGGGGCCTGAATGTTACCTCACAGCAGGTTTGCATTAAAATTTGTGTCACTCAGATAACCAGCTGCGATAACCACGGAAACAGCTTTGGCTGAGGGTACGACACAGTCTCGGTTTTTGGTTTGCCCTTCCGATGGCACGCTGACAGAACACAATGTCATCGTTAGCATCTTGACAGATTTGCGGTTTATGGTATTCATCATTTAGAAATGAAATTTCTGTCTCGTAGCGTCTCATGTCATTCCAAGCCACGTTTTTTTCCCCGTTCGGCGGAATACAAACCCTTCAGTGATAATCTTCTCATCCGTCTTCCGTCAGATTTCATTGGCGTTCGCTCGCGTCTCGTAACTGATCACAGATCAGCATGTTATGAATTAAATCCAGAGCAAATTTAATTTGAGAGCGTCGGTGGAGAGAAACGGTTTGAGCAAATCATGAGTAAAATGTTGTCTGCTGAACATCCCAGCTAACAGGGCTGACGTTCCCTAAACGTTCTTAAAGTGTTCTTATAATAACATTCTTGCAGTTACATCACTAAACATTTTTTAACAATATCAATCATATAAAATTATATATATTTCTATAATTATTTTAGTCATATAGTCATTTTAAAAACATTAAAAAAATTGTGTAAAAGTTTAAATAAACAGTCATTTTAATACAGCATTTTGACTGTTCACTGAATAACATTAGGGGAACGTTCTTACAACCTAAAATTGTTAGCTTGTACAGCATAATTCATGGGACCTGTTTGTCATTTTCAGAGTAAATGATGACAGAATTATTTGTCAATACTTTTATGCAATAAAAATTTGTTTCCTAGCCTTGGTCTTAAGGATTTTTTCTTTGGAATAATAAGACATGAATTTATGAAGGATTTTGTAAAACGACACCATGACACAATTACTGTGTTTTAATTTGTACCTCATACCCTAAACCGGGTCGGTCAGTGTTCCTCACACTGGAATCATTTCCTTGTGAACTCGAGAGAAAACATTCAACACATATCAGAGCGAACAGATTCACACAAATATCCCTCCATTACACAGAAGCCAAAACAGGAAACTAGCAACAACAAAAAAGTCAACGGCCAGCTGTCATTAGCATGGTTTTATTAGCTTTAATGGGAAGTTAACCCAACCAAGCCTTAGCGAGGGAGGATAAATGTTTCTTTATTCACATCTCATACATATATTTGCATATATTCATATAAAATACAGAATACAGTAGACTGTCACCCAGACAACGGCTGGGCCACAATTTCATGTTTACTTTTGGCACCCTGACCGACTCGTGACTAGCTGTGTTCTGCCGTCGTACAAACACGATGCAGGATCCAATTACGGCATTTTTGGACATGCCAAATGTGTACGAGTCCTCAGTGTCTCCAACCATCAAAATAATTCCAAACTGGAGAACGGCGTCTTCCGAACCTTTGCCAGGAATCCCAGTAGTTTCAGGGCAGTTGTAGGAATTTTGTGGACTGGCAAACGTTGTCTACAGTTTGTGTTCTGGGGGTCTTAGCCGGACAAAAAATGCCACATATGCCTTTATTCACAGCTTTATCCTGTTTTCACACACAAGATTCTCGCAACATGTAGGACGTTAAGTGGTGCAGTTTTTTAAAACTTCTATTTATTGGTCGTCTTTTCATGCAACCTTATCTGGGCACTCACAAAGACTTCACCCACGCACGCCTCAACAAAACCATCTCAGGTTCACCATCTCATCCAGAGACGAACTGTAACAACTAAACATCTGTGACTCCAACCGTTGCGTCGTCTGAACCCTCGAGAGCTGCGCTGTAAAGGACTAAAGCGGCGCTAGTCAGTGACTGAAACGCTCAAACGCTTTCATGAAAACGGCTGAATTAAAGCTGCAATCTGTGAATTTTGCCCTCGTGAAAAATAAACTGCAGGTTTCTGTATGTGCTTTAATTTAATCATTTATTATTATTAACATCAACCGAAGCCAAACTGACATTTTCTGTCAAATCAGACCTGAGAGCTCAAATTATAAATCATGACTATAAACTTACTGCTGTGAATCGAGGCAAGATAAAGTTTTGACAATGAACTCTGATCATTTGTCAATAAGTTGTCATTTATTTTTTGTTAATTTATATATAAAAATACAGATCGCAGCTTCAGTTGCATTAAGACGTTTGAACGCTACAACGTGAGAACTTGAATTTCTGCCAACACAATTTCTGTAAACAAGAGATTTTCAGCAAACGCCGGCTTCACTTTACTGTCCTTCTCTGGAAAATGATCTGGAAAACATTTGGATAAAGGAAGTGGGAATCACTGAGCCAGACGACAGGTTATTCCCCACAACACAGTATTTAGATCATCACAACCTGCTGGACGAATCGGGAACAAGATAAAACACCATCTGCTCTGAGTGCCATCTCAGATCATCAGCACTTGTCTAGTTAACTAGTTAGCATAAATCAGTATTTACAGGTTAAGCCAATGCAGACGTCCGATGCCAACATGCATAACTTGATTCAAGCTGGAACGGATATGTGTTTTCCTTGGAAAAATGATCTGAAATGTCCTAGTGGAATTTTGAATATAACTAGTGCAACGTCACGGATAGTATTTTTTGTAATAAATATATGGCTGGATATCCAAAAAGGGTCTTTAAAGGGAAAGCCATGCTATGAAAGGCACAAAATACAAGAGCGAAGCAAACATGCATGTTGATTTCACAGCTAGCGTATTAGCTCGTATGTTAGTAGCATTACCGCCCGGCGCTAAAACTCGGCGGTCTGACGCCATCCCAGGACCTCCAGATTTTATGTTGCGTTTCCGTGTCGTGAAACTACACTTTTCTGTGTACCGTTTGTGGAAATGCCGCCGTGTTTCTTCGCTAGTCAATATAAACTCTATGTTTGTGCAGTTAGCCGTCGCGTTGTAACGGTCATGTTTTGCTCTTGTGAATCAACGTTTCGAGTATTTTCAGAGTAACTAAGTTTCTTTTAAATTAAAGTGTCTATAAAACGTAAAACCAACGATAAAAGCTAAACCACTTATTAGCAGCGACTGGAGGTTTTATACTAAATTACTTCAAAAACACTGAACGCTTTTTATATATTTATATAAAAGCCATCATGTAATGCACAGCTAACTGTGTTTATCATGGCTGCACTGAAAGATTATCTTTAGCAGTTGAGGAAACAGTTGCTGATTTAATATCCGTTATATAGAATTACAAACAAATTCAAACAATGGCTTCTATGAGATAAGAGCTATAATTACATACAAGACCTCAGCTAGTATCAACGAACGGTTTACTGGTTAAGAAAACAAGCAGTTTGACGGTGAAGGTGGGATAATTACGTATCGTCTCAGAAATCATGGGATGCCATGCAGGTGTCACGTCATATCGGGAAAATAAATAAATTAAGTCCACGCCACCAGTTTATAGCCACAATAAAAACAATTCACGAATCAGACCATCAAATCTGAGAATGACTTTACTGATTCAAACGCTGCAGAAAACTCTGAAAGGCGTCTCTGCGGACGCCCTGCCCAAAGAAAAAAAAAGAGGACAATGGAGAAAAGAAAAAAGGTGGGAGACAGTCAGTCCTGCATTAACTCCACATAGATGGCAACGTACGACTGCTCTCCTTCTAAACTGCGGTTCCTGGGTTTGAAATTGTGATCAACTTCCATGTGAATCCAACATTAAGTCCATTTCCTCTTGCCATTCATCAGATTCCTCCTGCATGGTCTCCTCGTGGTCTCCAAGAGAAGGAAGCGTTGAAGAACGTGAAGAGCAGTTCTCAGAAGTTCTCATGAGGAGCATCTGTTGCTGCCCCAGAGGTTGTTGAAGAGGAACTCAGAGCAGTTCTTGAGTTGCTGTTCAGTTTGTGTCCATCACAGCTGGAAGAAGTTCTGTAAGACGTGAGAAACTTTCAGAGATGGGCGGCCGATGCTGTCCGTGGTGTGATCTGAGGAAATGAGGTTTCCACCAATGAGAAACAGAATTCTGAACAAAGCTTTTATGAAGCTACAATAGAAAGCAGATTAAGCTAAACTAAGTCATGCTAATGTGTGTTTGTGATCGTGGGACATTATTTACCTGCGTTGATGAACCGGTAGCTGGAGTTACACTGTCCTGATGATGTTTAATTTGTTTCTGGAAAGAAGAACAGAAAGTTGTTGTTATTGTAAATAATTCACAAATATACGGTGGTTCTAAAAAGTGCTTGTAGGACCATAAAACATTCATCCAAATTACAATGATAGGATATCCTTCTTTCCTGTCTAAATATGTGCGTTCACGTGTTGGAGGGGGTGTGGCTTCGGAGAACTCTGAGGGGTGGGCGGGTCTTAAGGTTTCAAAACTAGCTTGTTAATGTTAGCCTCCCTGAAACTGTCTAACTACCTTTAAATATAATAAACAATAAATGCTGTTTGAAATTAACATTTCTGGTTGTCAGATTTACTGGAACACATCAACTTCCAGGAAAGCTTATTTCTGAGAACAGGCGTAGCATCACATTTCTCTGTGTGATTAATTACAAGTTTGGTTTTGAAGTGATGGGATGAATTCAGTTTATTTAATGGGGTCACTTAAGGGACCACCGAAATTTTAAATCTTGTGGGCAAAAAATGTTGATGCACTTAATGCTAATGTTGATGCTGTTCCTATTATTTAATCGCCCTCATGTCGTTTCAAAACCTAAAACACATTTTTGAGAAATGTCTCTGTGGTTTTGCGTCAATACGTTGGAAGTCAGCGGGTGCCAATGTTGTTTGTTCACCTGCGTGTTTCGAAACACCTTTGGAACGACGTGAGGGAGAGTAAATGATGGAGAAAACATTTGTTTATGGGTTAACTATGTCCAACAAAATGTTTCATGCTATGCGGAAGTTAAAGCCATCGTTACTTTTCGGATATCTCCACATCTAATGGGGGTATATTGGCTTCCTCTCCGGAGAAGAGGGCAGGGTCTTCCTCTGTTCTCCGCTCCGTTTTGGGGACATTTCTTCTAGATTTAATCTGCATGACAATAGGAAGAAAAAACGAGTCAGGGCAAGAGAGCGAAAATCCAAACCGCCGTTGTACGTCACCAGACAGGTCACGGCAAATTCTGACGTACCTTCCAGATCAACAGGAACACAAGGGCGAGTAAAGGAATGGCGAGGAGCGACAGCAGACTGCTCTCCACAACCTTTGGTAGAAAAGCTCCTACAGAAACATGAGACATCGATCAACCAGGTGTCTTCAGTCTGACAGGATCCCCAGAGGGTTTAACCTTACAGATAGCTGAGCAATCAGACATCTGCGGGGCACTGGCCCAGCTAACAATGTTCTCAGAACGTTGGCTGATAACATTGTTTAGAAAAGTTAATTTGGGTAATTGTATTTTGAAGTTGTTAGTGGAACGTTTTTAAAATGTTCCTTCTGAATGTTCCTTAAAAAAAGTTTAAAAAAATGTTGAGTACTGCAATAATGTTAATACAACATCTGAACACTCAAAATAACTTTTTAACATTTTTCTGACTTAATGAAAACATTGGGAAAACGTTTTTAAACTTTCTTACAACTTTTCAATTGTTGGGCGATTATATCTTATATCTTATAATCTTATATATATAATTATATTCTTATATAACATATTTTATTTATTGATTATTAAAGGTACAGCGAACTCAAAATAAAACTGTCATCTACTCATTGTTTAGAGTGAAGAATGTTATGCAACTGTCATATATAATGAAAGTTAATGGTGACTGAGACTGTCAGACTGGAAAACTGACAAAAAATAAATAAATAGTCACATAATTGGTCCATATGTGACCAAAAGTCAAGCTGTCTTGAAACAGCAGGAATTAATTAACCAATGAGAAACATGCATTTTCAGGTAAACTGTCTCTTTAAATGCCCACGATTGTCTGAATGAAGACTTTCATCTCACCTTTTTCCACATCATCAGGTGAACCGTTATGCTTTTCTAGAAAGAGAAACAGATAAAGACGCTTTGTTAGATGCTTAAAAAGTCACAATCTCCTTTTCTTCCCATCCCATGAAAGAAGCGACCTGTCCGCTTTTCCAAAGAAAGAGTGCATGGGAAGATGGGAAGATTGCTCTGTAATCAACATGGCCACTTTGATTTTGGGCTCCAGGGAGAATCGCTGGGTTGTGAATCGCAGCTGAGACCATCACAATAGGACCGACAAAAACATGTTGCTTCTCTTGTTCAGTCCGGCAGCATCGATTTAAAAGGCGTGGAGCTCGCTAGCACACACATCCACACACACATATACACACACACACATACACA
>JBAJNP010013250.1:0-12357 GCA_036877545.1 Yasuhikotakia modesta | reverse complement strand
GTGTGTGTGTGTGTGTGTGAGTGCGCATGTGTGTGTTAGTGTGTGTGAGTGTGTGTGTGGGCATACGACCGCTCAGTGTCACCGTTACCTGACCTCTGGTTCTCCACCTGCTGCAGTCAGAGAGTCAGTCTGATGTTATCAAAACCTTCTACAGCAGCAGAACACAGAAACTCATTCAGAGAGAGTTTAGCTTCATGTCTGCAGGGAGTGAAAGAAGAGAAAGAAAAATAATTACAACTTATACTGAACGTCAGTGTCAAGCGTTTCATTTAGTGTGAGAGTTTTTATATTCTCAACGCACATCAATCTCAACTTTAACTTCTGCAGACTGCTGAGCTAACAAATAACGTTAGCCAACATTCTCAAAGAGAGCACAACGTTACTTTAACTTTTCTTAAACATTACATATACATATACTTTATTCTTTATTCGTTTATAGAATGTTTTAAAAAGTTCAGAATTACATTTGGTAATAATATTTTTAGGTCCAATAACATGTATTAAAGTCTTAAAAACGGACTTTTTTTACACACTTGCAGAACATTAGGAAAACATTCTTATAACCTTAAACTGTTAGCTGGGTCAGGCCTTTAAAATGCTTGTAAATCTGTATTGTTTTATTTAAATTGGTTTTCTTGTGGTTCATTTATAAGCTGTATGGAGACACACGGGCGTCTGTTGTTTTGATCCAGTGATTTAACAGATTAACGCAGAATAAAGTCTTCAGACATGCACGGTGCCTTAACAAAATAACTCTCCAACAATTTCACCAAATGTGTCACACTTAAAAACATTGAAATGTTATTTAATTACACAACAAAACATCAAACTGGCACAAGCAAAACATTTCACAGAAAGTAGTTTGTTTGATTTAAAAAAAATGTGTACAATGTTGGAAAACAATAAAACATTTTATTAGAAGCATGTTTTCCCAACAAATGCCTGCTGGTCTGATATTATCTAAGTGCAATAAAATGCAGAGATTTTAACTGTATCCTGTCCAAATACAGAATATATATATTCATACATTTATACATCTGTCCCAATATTTTTTGGGCCACTGTCTGTGATATTCTCATTTTCTTTCATGCGGGTCACTACAACAGTAACTTATTCAACAGCCTGAAGCAAGCAGACACACACACATATACACACACACACACACATATACACACACACACAGCCGTGCGCGACTCAAGACAGTTTATTTCCACAACACTTAATACAGCTGTCTGCAAAACCATTTCATTTTATTTAGACGACACCGGTTATGGGCTGAGACAGGGTGGGCCATTTTAAATCTACGCTTGCACCAAATAAACCTCAAAATTTTCAGCAAGAGAGAATTTTGTGCAAAACACGTCAAAATGAATCAAAATGAATTTTTCAAAATGAAGGCCAAAACCTCAGTTTAAGATCCACAGGGCCTTTCATAAATACAGCATTAGCATCAGAAGAGCTAGAGAGAGTTATTACAGCCCTCTGCATATGCCCACTGTAAATAAAAGATGTCACTGCTCATATGAGAGCACACACACTAACCCCTCATAAACTAACTGCAAACATGATCTGATCATTAACAAAACACAGACAGATTTTACACATATTTACTCGAATCAAATTTATCCACTCTAATCAAATGACTCAAGCGCAGGGATTTCAGCGCAGGATTTGCCCAAAACAACTCAGCTAACATTGGGATACTTCACCCAAATTTAATCAAGTCTTTAATGCATGAAAAGGGCAGCTTGTGCAATTTGTCGAAAACTCATTTTAAATTCCACACAGTGAAGAGTATTATGTATTCATGAACTATATTTAAGCACATACCTGTTTCAAAACCCTGAGACAACAGAACATTTTTTGAATATTGGCTAATGGTTTTAAAATGTTCTCTTAGCATTATCAAAAATGTTCTTTGCATTCTAACATAAGTGGAACCTGTTCTCAATATTACATATATCAAAAACAATATGACAAATAATGTTATATATGCAATAATGTTAATGCAACATCTAAAAAAACGGATGTTTTAAACATTCTTATGAACAAAACCATTTTATCTGTGAGATGTCAACCTTTCTTCTCTTTCTGGACACAAACAGTAATTTCAGCCTGGAGTTAATAAAGTTTTTTTAACTGAATTGAAACATGGGACACAAATCTAATGTCAGAACATTTCCTCCATTGAGCAACAGAAGGACTGAGACCAGAGGTTCCGTAGGGAACGTTATAGAGGTTCCGTGTGGAACGTTCTCTGATAGCTTCCCACTTCTCACAAGCAGTTCATATGATGTGTTCATTCATATTTTGATTAGATTTGATGCTGAACTGCTGAACAGAAACAAAATCCAAAGTCAAATATTTACAGAACATTTTGGAAACATTTTCCTGAGGGCCACATTTTGTGCAAGAAAATATGGGAGTACAGTAACAATAATGGGAAAGCAAATGTTTTCCATCATAAATTATGTAAGTGATATTCTCCACATGTGAGCGAGGTTTGGCCAGTCAGGGTCCCAGAAACATTCCTATAGCTGTCAACATGTTGCCAGAATAATGTGCTTCTCCTAGAGTGGGTGGGAAAAATAAGTTTTATTTTGAACCCCGCGCATTAATTCTGCTTATTGTTTTATTATTTTTTAATAAGAAAATATATAATAATAAGCACATTCCACTGTAGTTGCATAACAATAATTGGCAGACATGTTGAAAGTTTCAAAAACTCGAGTTGAGACTCAAAACGACTTGAGTTGTTGAAATGTTAACCCTCAAATTCTGAGTCACACAGAATTTGATATTTTAAAGTATGTTGGTAACAAACTGACACGAAACACTTTTCTGAATATCTTCCTTCGTGTTGCACAGAAGATTAAACGTCATATAGGTTTGGAATAAGATGAGGGTGAGATTAATATGTGAATGATCTCTTACACAGCTGTAATTAATTACTGTTGTTCAGATGACCTGAGAGACGGAGAATAAATTCTCACGAGGAGCCGCAGGGATTTCTTCTGCTCCGTTTGATCGCGCCACTGGAGTTTAACTGTCACAAATCTGAGGACAGCAGGTGAGGAACTGGATTATTCTCAACCTCATTGAGATCCTGGGGTCTCTGACACCAAACTGTCTAAACATTGGATCTTTCCCAGAGACTATATATGGGCAAAGAATGGGAAATGGGGTAAGGCAGGTGGGCACATTTCATATGTACCACATTTCCCTGTTTTTTCCTTCATCACTGAAACACTGAGGAATGGATTCACAGAAATATACAGAAAATGTAATGAAATAAATCTGAGCAGGACATTCAAACAAACATCTGACCGTAAAACCGGCTAATCGTAAAATCCTGTCTCTGTGTTCTGTGCACAATAGGGATTATAGAGAAATGTCTCATTGTAATCTTTATAATATCACACAGTCCATTAGCCTCAATTCTCATGGTTTTATTCATCTGGAGAGACAGAGACAAAGAGAGAGAGTTCACCAAAAACAGTATAATCCCTTCACTTATATACTCAACAATATCCCTGATGTTGTGCATGACATTCTGTTCATACACTTTAATGCACGAGAGATAATATTTTAAAATAAATCAAATAATTACACATGCGATATGTAACTGCATTCAGTGAACAGCACAGATGCAAAAGAAGCTCATCTCTAACACCCAGCTAAGAGGGAATGTTGGCTAATGTTGTCTGAAAGTTCTCTCAGCGTTATTAAAGTCTATGTGAAAGCTTAAACGCTGAGGACAAAGCCCTCTATTCAGCCAATAACTGCGCTGCTCTCAGGTCTGTTGTTTTCATTCCAAGACTTTTGACTCTTCTCATGGATTCAGATTCCTAAGTTAACAAAATAAAGAAGGACGTGGGCTGCGTACAATGATCCATTGTAGATTTAGACAGCGTATATTTTATAACCCAAACACTAGCCGTTAGCAGAACAGACTGAGTGACCCATTGACTCATTTCAGTTAGTGAATAACTCTAGTTCATGACATGACATAACTAACAATTTCAGGTTGTAAGAACGTTTCCCTAATGTTCCCAATAAGTAACTAAAAGTTCTAGGAATGTTCCAATCATCCAGTTGTTTGCATGTTGTAACGTTTTTAAAACGTTCCACAAACAACTTCAGAATAAATTTTTAAATTTAAGATATATAACGTTGTTCTACCAACATTACTGCAAGTAATGATAGCTTTTTTTTGATAGCTTTAAGAGATCTTCAGACTATGTAAGCCAACATTCAGAGAACGTTCCCTGTTAATGGGGTTCCTGTTTCTAAATCAGCTGAGCTGAAATTCTCTCGTGTGATGAAGAGAATGACGGTGGCTGAAGAGACGTTTTGTTCTTACTGTCATTAAGCCACAAATATTCCATGAAGAGTCTCTCTAAGCATGAGTTACTCTTCAGTGTTTTATAATAAATCGCTTTGTGGGTTTTTTAGCCACAATCACACTGATATCAGTCACACAAGTCATTCTGCTCCCTCAACAAACAGTTTCTCATTACGGAGATCGATGCTAAATCTCCGTGCTAAATCTGGACAGGAAGAGATAAGCTAAACCAGTTACCCCAGCAGGAGCTGTGCTGCTCCATCGTCTCACACGCATAACAACACGAGCTACTGCCTGTTTCCTGCATCACCTTCGGTCAACAGCAGCATTAATTACCTCACAGCTCTGTTTTTCCACATTACAGCAAAGCTGGACAAAAGCTTCCTGTGATGAGTGTGGATCTGCCCTCCGGAATTCTGTTCCCAAACCTCAGCGATTTTCCTTTCTTTCCCATACCTCAAAAATCCTCATACCCACCATATCATACAGAACAGGCCTAGCCCAGCTAACAAGAACGTTGAGAATATTTTCCTAATGTTTCTAATAGTATCAAAATATTTAAAATGAGTTAAAAGTTTAATTGTTGCATTGACGTTACTGCTTGGTTATTCAAACTTTTTTTAATTCTGTATTTTTTAAAATTGTAATTCTGTTTTTAAAACATTCCACAAACAACTTAAAAATAACGTAAATAGCGTTACTGCAAGATTATTTTTTGGTAACTTTTACATTCTTAAACCTTTACAGATTGTTAGCCAACGTTTTCAAGATGTTCCCTGTTAGCCAGGACTGCGCTGTTGTTTGATCATTAACAAACACTTACTAGAGCACCACTGCAGATTTTTGACTCCATGATCTTATGCTGTTGAGATCTCAAGCCTCTGGGATAGAAAAATCTCCAATCAAAGCACAGAGCAAAAGATTAAAAGCATGCAAACACCTGCGCACACACACTCTCACATGCACATGCTCACACACACACACACACACACATACATACACACTCACATACACACACACACACACACACAAACTCAGTGTCTTCAATCTGCCGTCTGTATGACCTCTGCATAGCTGAGTCAGGGAAGAGGGTGGGGGGTATTATTTATATTTTTGACACAGTATGGATTGTGTTATCTGACCGTCAGTCAAGCCCCCCACACACACTCACAGATGCCAGACCAGAGTTTCAAAGCTCAATGCTAATATAAGCCAGATCTGATCTAGCTGAAACACAAGAAACTCAAGAAACACAAGAAACTCGCCGAAAACCTTCTCTAGCACATATAATATTATCTTTATTTACAGATACATGCACTTTCATCTTCTTAAAAATCACCTTTCATTTTCAGCTGTAGTTTATTCTTTAGTTGTATTAAAACCATGATTTAAAGTGTAGCGTCATATAATATCAAAGTGTCAATATTTAAAGGAACTTTCTTACTCATTTCCCTTTTCTAAAGAAGGAACCTGAAACCTTAAAGGCTCTCAAATGGCTTTTTGTTGACTCATTTATTTCAAAATAAAATATGGTACGCAGGCAAAAAATGTTAACGTTATTTTTACTTAATGGAAACATTATTGTGTGCCAGAATAATGCTTGTGTGTGTGTGTGTGTCTGTGTGTGTCTCTGTGTATGTGTGTGTATGTGTGTGTGTGTGTGTGTCTGGGTGATGCAAATTTCCTTGTTGCCGAGGGCACACATGCAGCAGTAAAGTTTCCATCCTTCCTTTCTGAAACCATCCTGAATATGAATAAAAAATGAACTGAGACAGCAGCAGAAACAGAGACGGAGAAAAAGAGCGATAAAAAAACAAAGAGCTGGTGATTCTCGAGAGAGTGGGTGGAAAACACATTGTAGAAATGGGGTGAACGAGCAGAAAGACGCCTGCATGAGAAACGTCTCAAAGAAACGTGCTAGAAGAAATGCTTGTGCAAGATTCTGTCGCTGAATCGTATTGAAATATTAGCAGTAAGTGAGATTGAACTCTAGCTGTGTGATGACGTTTACCCTTCTCTGAGTGAGCACTGACTGATAAAATACTGCCACCTGATACGCTGCCTTCTCCTGCGAGATCAGGTTGGACTAAAGCACGCTAATAAACGTCTGCTAACCCCTCACACAACACAACAGAATGTAGGCTAATACCCAAGACTGCTTAAAGGGGATCATCCCATTTCACCTCAGGCCTAGTTCTCAAACCAGACCCTGCAATACAACAGTGAAGGAGGCCATTTTGAAATCTTGTGGTTTGCAAATCTTGAAATCTCGTGTCTTTATTAAAATGGCAATATTCCAGTGTTGACAGATTAATTGTACATAGTGATTTTTTACCCATTACCTCAGTAAAAGCGGACCTCCCCACTGAGCGGCTGTTGATCGTCCTGTTTAAACTCTCTCTCTCTGAGGTGGGAACCAAACGCTTCATGATCGGTCCAAAACAAACTCATTCTGCAGAGATACGAGAAATACCTCATACCAGTGAAAGCTAAGAACAAAGAAACATCAGCGCCACCACAGATGTTTACATTTATGAGCATCTACAAGATGAAATGCTGTAAATACGTCACAGTGTTAATAGAGTTACACATAGTGTTACTGACTTTTATGTACAGTAACTGTATAAGACTGGAACAAGTTTAGACCACAGAATATATGGTAAAATGTGAAAATGAGTCCGTCTTGTAATGTGATTGATAACAGTTTTAGGTTGTAAGAATGTTAAATAAAATGTTTTCTCTAGAAACGCTTAAAACGTTCAATGTGAAGTACAACGTATAAAATGTTGTATATGATATGATATGTATGATATATAACATTTAAAAGACATTCTACTATCGATTCTGCTAGAGCTTCAGATAACATTAAAATGTCTTTTAAAACATGTCAGATAACGTTATGAGAACGTTGCCTGTTAGCTGATATTTACACAAAAGGACAGCCGACAGTATTTCAAAACAAACAAGAATCCATATGCAAGCAGAATTCATGTTATTTCGATCAGATGTTATTTATGTGTGTGAATTATGGTAACAGTTCAAGCAAAGACACACACAGGGAACAGATTCATGTTTGTGTTTGTTGTTCCTTTCTTCACAACTTCCCAGTAATGCATTTACAGTTAGATTACATTACATCTGGTTAAGTGATAGACATACGTACCGTCTGACACAAATCCCAAACGGGAGATTAGGGTTCTGCATCGCCCTGTTTGTTTTGTGATAATGACTGTCTGACTGTTCATCACCCGGGAATAACAGCCACTTACCAAACAATTCATAAATAAACATAAATATTGATGGATTCAAACTATTGCATTATGTGAGACGGAACAGAGCGCAGAGTTTTACCACAGACTAGAAATGAAAAATACTGATGTCCATCAAACAGTTTAGTGGCGATGCCCCCAGCTAACAATTTAACATTCAAACAACGTTTCTCTAACATTTTCAATAAGTAATTAAATACAATAAACATTTAATGATATTTTGAAAGGCCTAGGAATGTCCTGTTAATTCTGTAATGTTTTTAAAATGTTCCACTAACAACTTTACAATAACATTTTTGATATATATGATATATATATAAAAGGATATATAACAAACACCCACTAACTAATAAGTGCAAGAACTTTTTCTGAGAACATTTTTAGAGAACAATAGCCAACGTTCTGAGAACGCTCTCTGTGAGCTGGGAAGTCTCTTTAATTTCCCTTTCTTCTTTCATTCTCTGTGTGCATGTATTATATTTCCTCGGCTGCGTCTGTTGTTACACAGAATGTTCTCCGGGCTGTTCATTAAACTCATTAAACTGAGAGCAATTCCTTCCTATTAACTTCCATTCATTTTCATTCCATCCCATTGGTGAAAGGTGATCTCACATTGGCTAGTAACCTCATCCACGTTCTGCCTGCAGTGAAAGCTGGAGTGAATATTGGCCAGCCCCCAAACTCTGGCCCGTGTGCCGCCACCCTCTCGGGTTCACACCCACAGAACCGTCCTGTCAGCCAACAGCAGAGTTCACCATTGAACAGGCCTAGGATGCTGTTCCCAGTGGGTAATTACGGGTTCCTACAAACTCCTGACATACTGAATCTTATCTCAAAGCCACTTTAGGTCCCTATTATGTTCATTCTCTCTTTCAGGGGTCTCCTTCTCAGGGTCTTTTGTCTCTTGCTCACACAATCGCTTCTTCATTATCTCAGGTGGCTTTCAGTAACTGCTCTATCCTTCAATAAACAAGCAGCCCCACTGTGTCTGATAGTCTCCAACACCACAGTTAAAAACACAGATTAACCACCTGAATTATTAAATACATCATTACATGGTGTTTTTGTGAATCACAAGGACTCACTTATATTCAGCCCCTTGTTTTATCATTTCAGTTTGTCTGAACCTGAAGTCTGACGTTTCATCAAACTTTACAACTCTTTAAAGAGACCCAATATTAAAGTTCTCCATCACTTACTCACACTCATGTGTGACTTTTTGTAACCAAACAACAGTGGCACCCACAGACCTCTTTAAAACCGAGAGACATTTTTAAAAATATCTTCTTTTGTGTTTATCAGAAACAAAAAACTCACACAGGTTTGAAATGACATGAGGGTGACTAAATGATGAAAAAAAGGTTAATTTTGTGGTGAATTATCTTTTAAAAATAGCCTTTGGCTGAGCCTCTCAAAGACTGAAGCCTAAAATCACCACAGATAAGAACCATCTAGTCTAGAACGTCACCTGACATTCAACAGCTCAAGAGCCCTTGTGACATAAAGTATGAGAACATGATAAACGTCTGCAGGTCTCCATGATAACAAACAGGCCACTAGACTGACCTTAAATATGCCCCTGACATTCTTCTGCACCATAACAGACATCTGACAGCCAGCCTGACCCTCCCGGTCATTTATGATCAAATTTAAAAGCCTGGCTACTGCCCCATTCGATAAGCGTGAGCTTTAGCTTGTGAAAGCTGTCTGCACTGAAGCCACACAGACTGTCATGTACTGCTACGGGTTATAATTTAACATAGACATTAAAGTAACGTTATTGAATGTTATTCAAAGTTTTTATTTCATTCTGTAACATTTTCAAAACGTTCCACTAACAGCTCTAGAACATGAAGTTGTTTTGATATACGGTACTGTTAAGAAAATGTTTTACTCACAAACGTTTTAATTACCTTAAGAGAACTTCAGAGAATGTTAGCTAATGTTCTGAGAACGTTCACTGTTGGTTGGGTATGACAGGGTTATTTGCTGTGACACGGACAGACACATAATTCAAGATTTTTATTTGTTATGATATTTTGTCAATGATTGAAAGAGTTGAGCCAGTGTTGAGCCAGGACAGATTACTTGAGTATTATTTACTGGAAAAGCCCAGGTTTTGGTAATGCGGTACTAATCTGAGAATCTGACTGGGATGTGAACAGAACTGAACTATTTCTCAGGCTGTTCTTGTAAGTGATCAGAAAGCTCAACAGATAATCTCTCATGTGTGGAGAGACTGAACGATCATACAGCTGGATTTCAAACCTCAACTTTTAACAATATTCACATTTGTTCATACACATGCTGAAACAAACAGGACACTGTAAGTATAGCTCTACCTTATTTACCTTTTCCATTAAAAATAACCAACTGCACAAAGTAAAAATGTTTTCTGCTCTTCCTCAGAAATCTCATGCAGTCACTCAGACATTATAAATAAACTGGAGTTGCAGTAACTCACACGACTGCACTGAGCTGAAGCTGTTGAATATTTTAGTTAAAGCACATTTCTGTATGAACAGCAGATATAATGCTTACGTTGGCATGACTACACATCCTTTAACAGCCCAGCCATCTTCACTAAAACACGTACAGAACCCAGCAGAAAGAGCTTAGTCTGCTTCTCTCAGCGCCCACATTACAGTGAACGTACTCAGAACATTCTTTAAATGTTCTCTCATTGTTCTCCAGAAATGTTCTTGCAATAACATTAAAAGAATGTCACATATCATAATGCAATAACATTGCTCTTGAGTTGTTAGGGAAATGTTTTAAAAACTTTACAGAAACAAAACATTTGAAGCAATAATGCTAATAAAATGTACCTAGCACTTCTTTTACTTTCTTCTTTCTTTCCACTCTCGTCCAGGGTTTGTCTCTCGTGCTGATGCTGTGAGGCAATGAAGAGTCAAGAGTAAGACAGGTGATCAAAGCAAACGCTCACACAATGTAAAAACGACTCAAAGGCTTGCAATGCCCCTCTTTTGATCTCTGAGGGTACAAAACACGCAGTTGTGAGTTTCAGATCGATAAAGATTCAGCATTCCATGCCGGCTGGTTTCTATGGCAATCATGCAACAAAACTCAGTTTATCTGTCCGTTTCTTCAGCACAAGAATGAAAATCTCACAGTGGTCCGTCTCCAGAACCAGCGCATTTGTATGCGGGCCGAGACCCACATCTGCAGCCGTGCAACCAACTCTGATTCTGTCAAGGTCATTAGGAGAGTTCAGAGACGGTCACACACACCGATAACATTATAACACAGATAAATTGAAGCACAGGTTCTGAAATGTAGTGCAGTGAATGGAGTAGCGGCTAAATCAAAGAGAAACATCAAAAATCATCAATTACTTTTATTATCAGTCTAATGAGTCCAGAGACCCGCTGCTGAAATAAAGTCCATGAGGAACTACAGACCAAATGAGGCTCTCGGTTTGTCTGTTGCACTGACAATCACTTCCAACATCACAAATCATTCTGTCAGTAACACAGACATGCATGAACACTTGCAAAGCCTCAGGGAACGTTCTCAGAACGTTGTTTAAAATGTTCTCTCCAAGTTTAAATTTGTTCCTGCAGTGGAACAAATTTTTTAAAACATTACTTTTTAAAAACATTACAAAGTGTTTGAATAATGTTCTTACCCAACCCAAAAATGATAGCTGGGAACGTGACTAAATAATTGTTAGAACCAATTTAAAGTCCAAATATATTTACACAAAACATGTCATTAATTATTATGCATGAAACTGTTTCACGATTACAAATAATAACCTGATGAAAACCATCTAAAAAATGTTTTTACAGGATAAAAATAAGCTGGAGACAAAGTTGCAGCTGTGTTTGTTCTGCAGCGCGTTGCTGACACGATGTTCAGTGACATCTAATGTGAACTGAAGAATTTCACCCCCCAGGAAACAGATGATTGATTTCTCTATTGATTTACTCAGATTGCTGAACTCTGTCTTGGATCTTTCAGAGCAGATTTTACAGCAGATTTCTGAGAGGAACATTAGAAGTTCACAAATATAAAATATGTAGAGATGAATGCTTCATAATGAATCACTTTCTCTGACATTTCTGGTTCTGTCACTGGGATGATATTGTATATAAATCTGCGGTTAATGAGCCACATGGATGGCCTGAGTTCTGTACCTCGCAGACACAGACTAATTACTCTCACCCCGGTGATCAGATGAAACCCAGCCAGTGCCTCAGATACTGCCACAAACAAACAGATTAACTCACCACAGCCCTGCAGATGGTCTGTTATATAAACACTGACCAATAAACTACAGTGCAAATCTAACATCTAGAACGGCATCAGTAATGAAACAAGTAGAAATAAAACGAGACGTGTTTGTTTACTTCCCTCCATCTGATTGAAGATAAATTCATTATTTATTGCCTCCTGTTTTATATTTGTGTGTTTGTTCTTCTCAACACTGAAAATCTCATTAGACGAAGATTTAAATTCAGTGAAGACACAGAAGTCAATGACACGATGTGTTTAGCTCTTACGGTGCTGTGAGGAGGACTGAGAGACTGAAGGATGAAATGCAATTTCAAAACCATCTTACATTTCAAGTGGACCACAACCAGTAAGAATAAGAATAAATCAATGCTTTACAATCTTACACTATTAGAGTATAAAATCATACATTCTGTGAGCTAGTATCCTTTGCAGGAAGCCATTTTAGACATTAGCCCATTATTAATGCTTACGGTTACAATCAAG
>JBAJNP010013248.1:0-12359 GCA_036877545.1 Yasuhikotakia modesta | reverse complement strand
GATTATATAACATTAAACTATATGATTATATAACATTAAACTATATGATTATATGAAATTAAACAACTGATTATATTGCAACAGGTCTTTGCCAAGCCAAAGGAAAAAACATCAATAGAGACGACAGCTCGTGCGAAACCCAGCGGATGATGGAGAGGCAGTACCGCAGCTCTGCTGAACCATGACAGGTAGAGGAAAATAAGACAAAGACAAAGTAAAACTAAGAGAGCTGTTCTATATTTAATTCTGTATGGATCAGAGTCAACCATCAACAGCCACGACAGATCAGACCCCTGTCTGCAACACATGGTTCTAATATCTGCCTGCCACAGGCCATTCCACTCCTATAAGAGACCCCCGCTAACTCCCCCACGGATCCCCAGCTCTGTGCTTATGTGGAGCGGACCCCAGCAAATTAATGATATCAAGATGCAGTCCTGGACTGGGTACTCGGCATGTAGCCCTGGTGTCTAAGACCCCCCCTGCCCTGTCAAACATACGGTGAGACGGTTGCTCCTCTCAGTTCTGCCTGTGGAATCAGGTATGAGGGTCTGTGAGGGATCTCTGGGTAACTCAGAGCTCATTACATGGCTGACTGATGGACGGCTGGAGCTGATGAAACAGATCATCTCACGGGTCCTCAGAGGTCACGAAGCCTTGCAAACCGCAGCGGCGTTTACCAGTGGCGGTCGAACCAATCTGATGATTTTGTTTCAGAAGATCAGATGAAAACAGAGCCTTACAAAATCATACCTGTCAAAAATGTAGATGATCGTGTTTCTCTGCAGAATTAATTCAGCACAGAGTCAAAGACACGGAGCAGCGATCATTCAGGTCTAACTTGTGCAGTGTTGAGGTGAAACTAGTTAAACGGTGCTGGTTTTTACCTTACTCTGCCCGTACTGGCTGTATTGGTAAGACGCCACGTGGTCCACGCTGTACCCTGATGAAGTGTAGCCGGGGGGGCAGTAGGGCTGAGAGCTGGGCAGGCCGGGCAGAGCCTCCAGCCTCTGGGAGGAGTGGCAGCTGGCAGTCATGCCTGTGCTGGGCTCCAAAGCGCCCGTCAGAGGAGAGAGAGAGAAATCAGTCTGTGGCTGATGAGGGACTCCAGCCGGATTCAACAGACCCATCACCTGAGAGGAGAGACATCAGTCACAAACATCAGTCACAAACATCAGTCACAAACATCAGTCACAAACCGGCTTTCATTCTGAACAACAAACATAACCCTGTAATCTGATTGGCTGACAGCCAGTGAGGATCTCTGATTCTCACAGTGACGGCAGATGGACGCGGGTGCGAGTGTGTGAGTGTCTGTTAGTGGGCCAAGCAATACACTGCTCCCCTCGCTCTGCTGCTCATTAATCAAAACCAGCCCGACCCAGAAAATCTTCTGCACACGGACCGGCAGCCCGCCGGCCCACTAACTCTGTCCAGAGTCCATGAGAGCCCAATTACTCCCCGTCCAATCGGACACATGGTTCCTTTTAACCTGTTACCCATTGCAGCAAACGGGGTGGGATTAGACTGTGTTTCTCCGCCCTGTTAACATTTTCCTAAAACAATTGTGTGTGTTTGTGAAAAGAAAAAAGTGGAAAAACTAGAGAAAAAAACAGACATTTTTCCATGAGGATTTGAGAGAGAGAGAGAGAGAGAGATGCTGTGTAAATGTGTGTGTGTGTGAGAGGTCATGAAATTCCTCTGGTCTGGTGTTTAACAGCTGTTTAAGAGACCAGATGAAAGCACTTAACACTCTCACACCTTGCAGATAACTCAACATTCTGTGATGTCATGTATAAGCACACGTGTGACTCACACAGTGATGTGTGACGCTTAACAAATGGAAAGCACATGAGGTTAAACTCTCTCGTTCACCTCCTCCTGGGGGCCTTGTGCCCCCACAACATGTGGGGTGGGAGCTAAAATCTTTCCGGCGTGAGACCGCAGACAGCAAAAGCTTCCTCATAAAACACTGAGGAAACCTGAGGTAGATGGACAACAATGTACTGACAGATCTGTGTAAAATATGAACATTATGCACCGTTATTTACACACAATGTAACTTTAGCAAAAACTCTTGTGGTTGCATTTCTGTTTACCAAATTTAATGTTTTTTTATTTGTTTTTTTTTAAGTTTTAATTATTTTCTGTGGTGAATGTCGAACCAGTTAACAATTTTAGGTTGTAAGAACATTTCTGTAATGTTTCCATTAAGTTAGTAAAAATAAGAAAATTAGAGTAGAATAATTGCAAATTTACTTTCAAACAAACTACAACCCTGTAGATCTGGGAGGAACAAGCATCCCCAACACTAACCCTGTGTTGCTCATGTGAGCTCATTTCAGCGCACATTCAACCACAGACACATCATCACACAATTAGCTGACAAACTAGCTCATTTACATAAATTACACAGTGCATTACTGAGAGTAAATTCTCTCATTCCAATCAATTAAGAGTCTGGAACATCCCATAATTACAATCACAGACACTGAGATTTCTGCCATCGTCGTGACGATGAGAATCCCTGCCCTTCAACAACAAAGCGCCGCCGGCCGACCCAGAGCCGGGTTTACAGACACACAGACTGATGGCAACAGCAGATTGAGGCTGTTGACCTCCGAGTCGTTTCTGCCTCAGGAATGTTTCCTAATGACCAGGAATCGGTTCTGATTACAAACCCCACATTGCAATTAGACACACTTCAATTAGTACGTCACGTCAAATAACTGTGTGCGGTTCAGTTACTGTACGCGGGCGCATGTCCAAACCAACATGATTAGCAGGTGATGAGAGGAGATTTCATTTCATCCGTCAACTAAACCTTCAAACCAAACGTAAAAACTATACCAGCTCAGCTAACAATTTTAGGTTGTAAGAACGTTTCCCAAACATTTCCAAAAACATAAAAAATGTTATCTTGAATATTCTAGGAACATCCAAAATGTATTAAGGGCTGCTGCTTCATATAAGAAGATTATTCAAACATTTTTAATTCTGTAACTTTTTACAATGTTCCACTAACAACAGTATTAAGAATAATATTTCTGATGTACGTTATATATAACCTGTTTCAAATGTTCTACCACTGTTCCTGAAAGAACATCACTTTGACATCAGAAGTCATGTACTCTAGACTCACGCTAGACTCACGCTAGACTCATGCAAGACACATCCTCCTCCTCATATCTTCTGTCTTACAAGAACTGAATACATTTCTGTTGCATTATAGAGCGTCTTACACTAAAACTGTCATAATTAAGTTTCATGTGATCTTTCCCATGTTTTTGCTAGTGAATAAAAAACTAAAAGTGCATAACAAGGAAGGTTGTCCCTTCAGTGGACTGACCTGTGATGGGATGCCGTTGCTGATGGAGGGGTTAACTGGGTTCGCGTGGCCCGGTGCTGCCACATAACCCTCCGAGTAACCAGAGAAACCATGACGTCCTGAGGAGAGGCAGTAGGCCGCACTCCCCTCCTGGGCCCCCGGTGCGCTGCCCAGCCCACTCTGATGCACTGAGCTGGGGGGAAGAGGCTGAGGCCGGTGCACTGTGCTGGGCTGCTCTGACACTGCTGAGAACATGAGAGAAGAACAGAGAAACTTTATCAAACTTGTTTTCTTATTCATCTGTTTTGCAACCTGAATTGTGTGAAAATGTGAACACTTCCTTCACAAATGTTCCTTCAATGTTTCTCCCTGACAATCAATCACTCTCTAAGCAGGGCTAACATTACAATAACGTTTGCACTTCTCACCTTGTGCAATAGATGTGGGGGGGTAAGGGCTGTCCGGCAGCTGGTACGGCTGCAGACTGGACATCGCAGAGGGCGGGAAACCACCAGGAATCAGGTGATTAAATGCCATCAGCTGGTTGGCTCCTGCCTGCTTCCTCCAACGGGCTCTTCTGTTACTAAACCACACCTGCAGGACAACAAACATTCTTACATTCACAAATGCTTTCACACGTTTAATTACTACAGAAAAATATAATAATATAATACTTCTATACAGGGAGACATTTAATCTGACTGTAATATGTTAGATTCACTTTAAAATAATAACTTTAAAAACTTATACATTTCTATTATACATAAATTATACATTTCTGCATTGATTTTGTTTCTCTGTTAGAATTTTGGAAAGTGGTTGTTATTCTCTCTGTGGTGTGTGTGTGTGTGTGTTTATGCTTGAATACACACACAGACACTCGTTGTGTTTTCAGTGGCTTGAAGCTTGTTTGGTCTGATATAAATCGAAACATCTGTGCTCATTAAACAGCGATGATATCATGTCACGGGTTCAAGTCTAATTAGGTTTAAAGGGTTTTCTAACAGACTTTATTAAACGTTTCTGTTCTGGGGTTTTTCTGCAATGAAACGAGAGGAAAAACAAGAGGTCAAGCGTTGCACAAAGGCGTCTGTGTGTGTGTGTGTGTCATGTGACTTTGGGGCAGGACTGCTGGTAAATTTAACCCATCACTGCTAACTGCGTTTGCTTTGACATCCCAGCTAACAATTTGAAGCTGTAAGAACTGTTTTCTAAATGTCTATGAGGTGAGAGGAATAAGAGTGTGTGTTACCTGCACCCGTGCCTCTGTGAGTTTGGCTCTCTGGGCGAGCTCCTCTCTGGTGTAGATATCAGGGTAGTGTGTGCGCTCAAAGGCTCTCTCCAGCTCCTCCAACTGCTCGGCCGTGAAGGTGGTCCGGCTGCGTCGCTGTTTTCTCTTCAGAGGCAAACCCGGTTCTGAGTCCACATCAGATCCCTCATCCGAGTGGCTTGCTGTGGAGGAACAACACATTTAAACAATCACATGAATAAATACATGAGAAAACCCAGCGCTCTGTGTTCAGCTGTCAGGAGTTCAGACACTTTTATAGCGACTTACTGTGTTTTACTTATAAAGACTTAAAAGCTACACATTTGATCACACACACACAGCCCAGCGCTCTCTCTCACACACGGGGGGCTATCAAATGATTAGCTCCTCAAACTAGCGTGACAGCCTGCTATTGTCCAATAATGCATTTCTAAAGCCGGTCCATAACTCACCAACAACAAATCTGCTTCATCTGATGCTAGCCTTTCCCTTCCTCTCCTTCACTCTCTGATTTTTACTTCTATATGATTTACAACACAAACACACAAAGAAAACACAACCTTAACACAACACAACTTCAACACAACCTCACCACAACTGTTTACAAAGTTCTACAAATTTCATCTCCACCATCCAAACTCCCAAGAACCTAAAACAAACTCAAAAATAGCAAACACAAAAACGTTATTTTTCTAAACAGCCAAAATGTTTTATGTGTCTTTTAAAAAGGTTTTTAAATCACATGAACATCCAACAATTTTAGAAAAATGTTTCCTTTATGTTTCCATTAAATACTCAAAACATTTAAAGTGTTATTTTGAATCCTCTAGGAACATTCGACAGCATTCAACAGTTTTGAGCGAGTTAGACATTACATTAAAGTTTGTGCTTGCTCAAAACTTTTTGCAACTTTTTTTGACCAAGATTTTTTTTTCCATAAGTTTTTTTTAGTTTGTATCATTAGTTACCACAGCAGAAACGTCAAATGCTACCGCAGTCTGTAAATTACACTGTTGCCTTTGGCATTCTCTCTCTCTCTCTTTTTGGCTGGTCTTTGTTGCTGTGTTCAGTGAGAATGGTGACTGAGCTCTTTGGAGTCTGATTTCCACGCTCCATCTGTATGTTCCATGAGCTCCATCCTGCATTGAAGCCCCTGTCACCTGCCTGGCAGGGGGCGTGGGGGGGGCTGGACGCAGGGCGATGGGGGGAACGGCAGGGGGTCGCCCCCGAATCTTTTCCTCCTCCACGGCCAGAGGGTTACAGAGATGGACGGGGGGCAGAGAAAGGGGGTCTCAGTGGCACCTGGGGGACCAGTGTGATGACTACAGTGGGTGTGGGAACACAGATTGTACTTTAAGATGAGTGTCACCGCAGTACATCGGTTATTAATCACTCGCCTGTGCTTCATTCTCTGACTGATGCAGCTTTAATACGAAGGTTTGCAGCATTTCATCAAACAAGGCAACTGAGATGTTTCTGAAGGAGTGAAGGATCTTCTAGAAGAAATGTTGGTCAGAACTTCAGCAGGATAGGAGCTCATACTGTGTTCCTGAAGCTCACCTGCCACCAGTTCCCTACACCAGCTTCTACCATCCATCTCCTCCTCTCTCTGACGTTTGCCTTTCACCATCAAAACATTCATTAAAACAGTCCAAAAGAACAAAGACATTACAGAAACAAATGTAATGAAACAATTACCTTTAAATAACACTCACATTAATGTTACATTTATGCAGTTAGAATTAATTACAATTGCTTAAAACATGTATTAATATATGCATGCAGTTTTCCTTGTTAAAAAATATTTCAGTGCTTGTCATCTGAGATGTTTCTCAGAGGCTATTTTACTTCTCGGCACGCAGAAAAGTGCTAGAGCGCTAACATGCACTTCAGCACAATTCAACCCACGAGCCACGCAGCCGAACAAAGGGAGATAAAGTGAGAGTAAACGGAAGCTGCAGCGAGAGCTCGCGTCTGCACATGACCATCTGGGCAGTTTATAGCTCCTGTAGGGAGAGCTTTTCTCCTCAGGGCTGTTAAATGGCTGGATAATTGAGCTCATGACATGTGTTTCCCCAACAAAACAAAGCAGAGAAGAGACAAATGAAGCGTTTATCTGCAGCGTGGAGGAGTGCTGGCCTTTCAGCCCCGCCACTGCTGAGTGAATTAAAGAGTATATAGAAGCACAGCAGATGTAGAGAAGAATGATTAACTGAACGCTGGCCACTCCATCTGGGGCTGTAGTTTAGTTAAGAGGGAGGAGCAGAGAGTCACTCAACTCACTAAAGACCCGAGAGAGAGAGACAGAGAGACAGAGAGAGAAACAGTTCTGTCAAAACAGAACTTCAAACATAGACCATCACTGTGACTCTGTTACCTGCCACTGAAGAATCACGTGATTAACCTCCACGTCTCACAGAGAAACATTTGTGCTGTCAGTGACCCAGTCCAGTCACAACTCACAGCAGACAGTCTAACAGTTATTATAGTAGCAGAACATTTGCACCACAGAATCTCCAAAACTTCTCTCTGGAAGTTAAGAAGATCTGCAGGTTAAGTAACTGACAACACTGTCTAGCTTTACTCAATTAACAAACTCATTGTAAGTTTAGGCCCCTTGAACCCTCGACCTCTCCTGTCCCCTCCTTTCATTCGTCCTCAGCCAGTGTTTCATTCACTCAATCACTCGCTCTGTTATGTGAGGAGCCCCTATTTTTGTTCTCCTCTATTGCTCACTTTCTCTTTTAGACACTTCAAACTGTCTTTGAGAGGAAGAGTCCATCAGTAGACAAGGGGCCGGTCCAGTTCCGACCTCGCACCCCTGACTTCAAAGATGGTTTGCATTCATTAATTGTTCTTTGAATTAATATTTGAGCATCACAATACCGGTGGCAGAGCAGAACGCAGAGCTAATGAAGCATACAGACAGCCTTCAATGAAGATAAGCTCAGTGTGAGCACTGGTCTCAGCACTTCTGCTTTAACACGGTAACAGAGTGACATCATGCAGACATGAAGCCTCATGCCATTTCATTTTAGCGTGCAAATGTAAAAGGAACAATTCTACAGCAAGACTTTTTTAAAATTACATTTAGTCTTTCATACACGCTGAAAACTTTGATCTGTGCTCTAACAACTTGGAGTTGATCGGTCCTGCAGTACAATCGCTGGTTTCTGAGGAACAGCCAAATAAAGGACAGATGATCGCTCGTCTTCTCCCACCGAGAATCATTCCAGTGGAAGAGAAGAGCTCATCATTCTCCAGCACAAATACAACACAAATAAAACTAGACAAAATCTCCACTTTCAGGTGTAATTTTTGGATAAACACATCTGTCTTTTCTGCTCCAAATACATTTGTGCAAAACAATTATCTACACAGTAATCAGTTTATGATGTGTCACACAGACGTCCGTCCCTGTTCACCAATATCTTTATTTCTCTCTCTCTCTCTCTTCTACTGAGTATCCATCCACTCAGCAAAGCTCTGTTTTATTTACACAAACAGTCTCTCTCCTCTCTCAGACAAAGGCAGCTGAATCTTTCATGTGTTGTCAGAGCTCGATTCTCTGTCTTCTTGGCTATTGGTCGGTTGGCAGACAATGAGTCTGAGAAAAGCAGCAGATTGGTGGAATGCCTCTCAATGAAACTAATTATTACATGTTGACTGCGTTCACCATGGCTCGTCTCAAAGCACTGAGCTTATTCAGCCGGCCTCCACGGGACTCCCTTTCAAAAAAACTTGATCCCTTTGACTGTTTGTATTTGAGAGTTCTGCTCTTCAGCGGCTGTGAATGAGAATCTGTGAGAGAGGGCCGTGGCTCTTTGATGACTTTAGTTACTTTTAATTAGCTAAATGAGGCTCAAGAATTGTCAGTTTTCTCAGAGTTAATAGTATCGGGAAAAGGAGGAGACTGGCTGTGATCGACTCCCTCAGACGACAGACTGAAGCAGCACCGAGTTCTGGAAATGTTGCCTTTAAACTTTCTTTGTAAAGTTTATGATTCAATTCATCAAAACAGTTTAAAACAAACAAGTAACAAATGTAGTTGTCATTATTTTAAAAAAGTTGTCATTTTATAATGTCAACACAAAACAGGAAAAACCAACAAACTCTCCAAAAAACAAGTTATATTTAGTTATATTTCAAACCCTTTAAATCATCAGACAAATGTAGAACAATTATGTAAATAATTTAATTATGTAAATAGTGTAACAGAATTTACCACAGAAATTAAAAATCACAAATATTAAAGGGGATAAAAGTTTGTTTTCCAAATATTATAGAACTGCTTATCAAACGATGTTTGTGAAACATTTGAGTTACATCCACAATCCAGCATTAGTGAGCAACTGCCTTTACCCAGACAAATAAATCTGAAAGGGTCTCGCTTTGATCTCAAGCCCTTAACAGGCCCAACAATGGGTTTAGAAGAGGCAGAGACCGGAGCCACACACCCCTCTCAACCCACAACTAAAGACTCAGCAAACACATCCTTAATCAATATTTGGCTAAAGAACTCCTCCTGACTCTGAAAACACCCTTTTGAGATTTTAACGGAGCAACGAAAAGGAAAAACAACAACTCTCACAAGCAGGGAGGAGAGAGTGAAACACAGCCACAAACAAACGGATGAGAAAGAATGGAGAGTTTTCAGTGTCAATGGAGATCAGAGCTCATTGAGTTTTATGATGCATCTACATGTGAATAAAAGCAGGAGGTGATTGATCCTATAGGAAAACAAAAACATTAACCCTGCTTTCAAAAGACAGTTTTCCTTTCTGCTTTCTTTCACTCGCTAATGTTTGTTCCTTCTTTCAATGCAAACACACACACACACCCAGTTACTTTGTTACAAGTCCAGATTCAAGAAAACAGCTACAGCAATAAAGATAAAAACAAACATCATTTCTTATCTAAATCTTCTCACTTTTCAGCTCCTTAAAATGGAAATGATTTGTGAGTCCACGTGCCAATGCGGCTGCGCTCCCAGCAGCTGGTATCAGGGCATCTCCGGACAGACCGATCACATCTACTGTCGTTTGTTAAACTAATTACCAGCTGATCTGTATTCGTGATGGCGGGGGAACGAAAAGGGCAGTGAGGCCTGAATGCGCGCCCCGGGCAGAGAGGAAGAGGCGGGTTTTTGTCCCGAGATGAAAGAGGGGACGGATAAAAGAGTCGATTTAATCTACTAGAAAAGGTTTTCATTGCATTGACTGACTATAATGGGAGCCAATTGTAGCGCGGCCGCGACGCTGTGGAGATGCGACGCTGTGGAGATGCGACGCTGTGGAGATGCGACGCTGTGGAGATGCGACGCTGTGGAGATGCGCGCAGCGCGCAGCGGAGACGCGAGTGTCCATCTCATAAGGTCCAAAACACCGCTGGGGTTAGAAAAACGCGCTGCCTGTACCCATTTCCAAGCTATTAACTACAATTCCTTCCTCCAACAGGATAAATAGACAATGTCATCCCCTGAGGCTTCATCATCTGCTGAAGATGATAAAGATTTGTGTGATATTTTGACACGTTGTTTTGACATTTTAGTGTCGCCAATTATATTTCGTTGATAAAATACCAGTGCAAGTATTTTAAAATGACAGGAACACAGTTTACTCTCGTCCTAAATAAAGTTATTTCGTTAAACAACTAAACGTGACGCAAGTTACTAAGCAGAAATGATTTATAAATCATCCTTCCTCCGATTCCTTCAAATAAACGCACGATAATCTTAATGAATCTGTTATTTAAATGCGCAAGAATTAACTGTACAAGATCATTTTCATCTGTAGTCCCCAATCCAGTCCAGTAAACTTATACTCAACTCTAGTTCCTGCAATGATAATCTATAAACACTTATTCAGCTTTATAACTCTTGTTGTTTCTTTGCTTTGAAAACATGTCCAGGTGAGACGGACATTCCTGAAGCGCATAAACACGCAGGCCTGCGTCCCTGAATAATTCATCCCTCATTGCGCGTCCGTTTGTTGCAACGTTTTTTCTTCCTTTCTTTCCAAATTTTGGGAAGCTGGAGTCTTTTGTCAGGATGAGGCCGAGCTTTGTGCTGGAGAAACTGAAGCGTGAGTCTCATGGACTCTGTCGCTTTTGTTTCCCAAGTTCATCCAGAGCGTCTTTCAGCTCAACGCTATTCCTGCACAAATGTTTGGTTTTACTGATTCCCTCCAGCAGCTCCTGGTTTCAGGAGTTCATCTGTGCTGCTCCTCAGTTTCAACGCAATAACTAAATCACAAGCGCAGAATAACTCGTTTAAAAATGGCTATTTGGTGCCAGTATATTTCATTTAAACCTTTGCATGTTATTCAAAAGCGAGACACTTATTTAAACATATTTTTCTAATAGCATAAAAACAACTGTTGATTTTTTACTGTCATTATTTTAGCATAAAAACTGAAGACGAAGAGAACGTGTGAAATAAACGTTTGCTCACATAAACCAGACATATAACACCGCACATTAAACTCACACACAGTCATCAGTTTATCGGAACTCACATCTGTCGCCGAGAATCCCGTCAATGCTGTGTTTGGCTCTTCTTTCGTTTTCCTCCATCTCCCTCTTCTCCACATCATCATCATCCTCATCTTCATCTCCATTTCCGCCAAATTTACAGCGCAACATGCGACTGACGGAACTCACTGCGAGGGAATATTAAACTTCAGTGCCTTTATACACACAGTGCCTTTAGACGTTTCACCAAATAACAGACACACAGAATTAACATCCACGCAGTGTTGCGTGCGTCTCTGTGCGTCGGTGGGGACGCGTGCGTCTCTGTGCGTCGGTGGGGACGCGTGCGTCTCTGTGCGTCGGTGGGGACGCGTGCGCTTCTGTGCAACAGGTGCGTGAAGCAACAGGTTCAGACATAAAGATTAAAATCACGTTTAGTCACAATGATCACATTTATCACCTGAAGGCACGTTGTTTCGATCGCAGATTCCGTCTTTCAAAAGTTTATCCCGAATTTCCCAACTGAACATCCCTGGATTCTCTCGCTTGTATTCCTCGATTTTCTTTTCCACGTCTGGAGCTGTGTTCTGTTTTCACCACACATGTAAATAACATAATCGCTATTTTTATATCCCAGATTATTTCTCTAAAAACATTTAACATATTTATTAATAGTTTAGTTTAGAATTGACTTCCACGTCTCAGATAAATTATGATCTCGCACTGTTTGTGTTAAAAGTACATTCGTGAGATTTTTACACTAAATTAATTCGTTTCTCGGTTATTGCACTAAACATGTTTATAAATAAAACTGTACATATACAATAAAAAACTTTAACAGCATGATGCCATAAGAAAACATATATATATATAAACAATCATAAATAAGTTTCATAAATATCATAAATAAGATTTTGTTTAGAAAACACGCACCGATGCTTTGCAGGCCTGTAAAAATCTGAAGTGTCTTTATTACTATTACACTAAAGTCTAAGTGTGGATAAATCTCTCATTTAATGCTTTAAAGAACCATTAAATCGTCTATTTATTAACATTTGCTCGCGTACATTTGAATACATTTGAATACGTAAGTAATTTTATACACAATAAATGAAGTTTTGAGTCAGGCCTAGCGGGACATAAAATGGCACCCGCCATGTCATACCTTGGGTTTGCTTCCGCCAATGGCTCCGGGCCGAATGGATCCGGTCTCCTGGTACCGGCACAGAATCTTGGAGACGCAGCCGTGGGAGACGCGCAGCTGTCTGGAGATGACGCACGGGCGGATCC
>JBAJNP010013247.1:0-12360 GCA_036877545.1 Yasuhikotakia modesta | reverse complement strand
TGTGTGTGTGTATTCCATCAAGATGTATTTTGAATGTTATGGTAGCCCTGAACATTAACCCACCCTCTTTATACCCCAGCGCCTGCATTCCAGCACTCAGACCAGAAAGGCTGATATGAATTACTTGTTGACATTTTTGGCCCCTCCTCCCCATTGTGTTTCCTTACTGGTGATGCAGATCCATTTGAAAGGGCTTTTGTTTGCGCCCCTCCTCCAGTGCGGTTTCAATGAAAAGCCACAGATTCAAATGATAGTCAGCCTCAGTCCCGCCCCCTTATCCAAGAGCCCAGCTGAGTCTGGGAACCAGAGTCTGAGATTTATGAAAAAGTTGGTGAGATGAAATGCCAGCAGGAAATTTAACTGTTGTGAATGATCACAGAAGAGCAGAATACTGTGAGGTTCCATCAGCGTCCTTCAGAGGAACAAAAGATCAGCAGAGGATGTCTGCTAGGCCTCTTACATGCACAATGATAGAGATGTTTCTCCTTGTACAGGAAGTTCTCATCTCCATGGTCACACGGGCAGCGTTCCACTCAAGAAACGCTGTTTCACAGAAAGAGTCGCAGTCTTTATTTCTCTCGCAGCTGCCGGCCAGTGACGGAAGAAGGGTGGAATGTTCAACTTCCTGTCACCACGCAACATGTTCTTGTGCCTCAGGCTTCAGCCCGGTGGGTGGGAGAGGGATCGTTCCCCCAACACAAAACATCTGACTCTCATTCCTTCAGAGCTGGAAGAATGTAAAACTGGTTCCTTGCTTCATCAGCTGAGGCCAGAGTTTGGCTCGGAGGCTTGTGTGTAATTGCGTAATAAGATGTGACTGAGGATGGCAGCCGTTGGGAAAAGATTTTGGCTCTGGAAACTGTAGTACAAGTTTCTTGGTGGGAGTTCAGTTTGGCTTGGAAGGTGATTTAATGTCACGTCATGTTAAGTGGCAGTTGAAGGTCTTTCTGCAATGATATTAATTTGTTTTGTCAGCTGAGTCAGTTAACAGGTTATGCTAAATAACAGCACTGGCAGTTACCCATCCATAGTCAAACAAGGGAAACCAAACTGAAGATTTCCTAATGTGACTCTTCCTCCCCCACCCTCACATGTGGTCGACGGAACATTCCAGCCTGTTTTCTTGAGGGCGACGTGTGATGCACTTTGCTTCCTGCTTCAAAAGCAACACGCTCCTTGAGTGCCTTTATCTTTAACAATGCGTAACGACACTGTTTACTCAAGAGCTGACCTGTGACGCACAACACCCAGTCATTGACCTTTCAACACATACCTGCAAAACTCTCACCACTCTGACTGTCAACTGCGTCACCCCATATAGAAAAACGAATCCCCCGGGGTGGGGTGGGTCAGCCGTGTCGCGTACATGAAAAGGGCATCTTTGTTTGGATGGGGCCGTTAATCACACAGTCAGAAGGGCATCCAGAGAGAGTCAGGAGAACTCTGTGAGAGCATGTTATAGTTCCCACTGACAGAGGAGATGCTAATTAAAAGGATATAAAGCCACTCTTCCTCTCTCCCGGTGTTTGAATGGAGGGGGCAGTTATCAAAGTTGGATTAGGACCACTGAGCCCCACACATGCTGGCTTCACCACTCAGAGGGAGAACTGGGCCTCTTCACAAGCTTTTGAAATCCATCCCCTGAGAATCCAAACCCAAACTGGAGACTGTGCAGCGCCCAAAGGCTTTCAAAAAAATATACTTGATACATTATTTCGACATCGCTGCGCTTGACACATTCACATAAGCTCTTTGAGCCTGGAAGGGGAAAAATCTATTACAATTTCACTCATTTAGCTTCAAAAGAAGGTTTTGTTGCAGAAATGCCCGACTGATACATTTCCAAAACTGAGGAAAAGAACAATGTGACTGTAGCCCGTACAACCCGTTTGTCAGGCACTTATATAAACATTTGGGTCAGAAACAGACCTAAACTGAACTCCTCTTCTTCACCACTCATTAAATTCTGTCCTGTCAGATTTGACATCACTGACGCTTTAAATGATGATATTTGACATTATTAAAATTGACCTCAAATTTGACATTACAGTTTTTTTTAAAGCAAAGCTGTTGTATCGCATCAGATGTTTGCTTGTGTGGTACATCCACACAAAGTTGTCAGAACTTTGTTGAGGATTTCATCATTTGTTGCATTATTTTTATTTCATTTAGAGTGAAATGAGCTAAAGTGACATTCAGTGACTAAATTTAAAGGACAGAAAAACGACTGAAATTATATGTATAAACTGAACACTGCATACAAGCCAATGAGACGCATTTACCATCTGAAGTTCTGATGACAGGAAATCAGTCAGTGTTTATCTGCAAAGACCAGAAAAGAACTCCCACCGATCTGTTATTTTGACAGGAAGTGGAGGTTGCGTGTGTGTGTGTGTGTGTGTGTGTGTGTGTGTGTGTGTGTGCGCGCGTGCACGTGTGTGTTTTTGTATGTGTATAGAAAGTAAAGCATTTCAGTTTCTTTCTGTGCATACACACACACACACATTTATCAAGTAAATTGGCACTTTTGATTGCCAAGATTTCTATTAAATGAAGCCATTGTGAAATAAACTGTTTGGTGTGGAATAAATAACAGATAATCAAATGTAGATCAGATTTTCCAAGCAGCAGTTGAATTCATATCCCTGCTGGAGATAAACCAGCCTGAATGTGGTTAGCTGGACTGGCCAAGCTGTGGGTGATGTTTGTTTTGGTGGTTTTAAAGTGGTTTTAGGCACTTTTCAGCTGCTCAAAATGGAGCGTAAACCGGCCAAGACCAGCAAACAACCCTGGGGATAAAAGATTGTCAGTTGTTGACAATTCAATGATATAATTTTAGGAGATAACAGAACAGCATTAGCCGACAACACAAAACATTTTTAACAGCTTGGCGTTTCAGCAAAGCTTTATACTGACTCATTGATGATATTTGTTGATGTATGACTTGGGCTGACAGAAAACTCATTGCATTGAATCAAACGTCTGGTCTTGCATGCTAATATTGTTGTTGCTACTCAGGAGTCTAATTTCTCCAGCATTCAGCTGGTGTGCTCAGACGCTTTTATCTGTCTTGTTTAGTGTAATTACCTTTCTAGCCAGACTAATTAATTGAGTTTTGATTTAACTCTAGAAGCATTATTGGCTTGACAAAATACAGGCTGTATTCTCTAGTGGTCCAAAGCTTATGTTATTGTATAATAAGACACATCACATTTGCAGCAGGATTTAAGTGTAAGCGCTGTGTGTCATAACACATGCTGTCATGCACACCGTGATGTGGTAAGACATAAAAATCAGAGGCCCCCAGCGAAATTCAATCCCACGTTGTCACAGAAGACGAATTTGAGTTGCCAGGTGTAAATGGCAGCGTTTCTCGCTTGACCACCCAAGATGAATTTTAATGCCATGAGTAAATGGGGCTCATGTGAGCTCAACAACTCGTACATGTATGTGCACCACGCATGTGAGTGTTTCACTACCCCAGAGCTAAAACATATTGTTTTGTTTTGGCACCACGTGATTTCAGCACTGGTTCAGGAGGGCTGGAATCTCGGCTCCATGGCCGTCAAAAGCGGTTGTGACCGTAGAGTCCCATGAGCCCCGGGTCCCTCCAGTGGTCTCTGGACCCCCTACGGCTTGTCAGCATGATTTCTGCCTAGAATGTAGGTCACACGCAGCTGCTCTCCAAGTGTTTGTTTGAGTGTCTGTCACCTTGTGTTACTGTTTCATCCCGCTGCAGGGGTCAGCGCGGGGTGTGCCGCTCCCCCTCACGCCCAACACCTCAGCAGTCATGGATGCTGAATTTGCAACGCATGTGACGCGGTGGAGCTGGGATCATTTATGTTGTGAGGGTGGAGCTTGTAGACCGATGTTAAAGGACACTGTTGGGAGTTATTAGCACAGCATTAAACTGAGTTGTAATTGAAGTGAATATTGTAATAGAAATTTCCAATAGCAGTGTCAACTATAAGTGAGTGTTTGGGGACCCTGTGGCCACTAGAGGGCCCTGCGGCGTGCGTTCAGATGAAGTTGGCTTGTTTGTTGCATCGTATTGCAATCGTATTGTTAAGGTAAATTTTTTTCGCAGTGTTTCTTTTTACACACAGCAGAGGAAATAGAGAAAGAGAAAGAAAACATGCTAATTTGCATGTTTATGATGTCATAGTTGTTTTGTGTCACCAGTTTCATCTCTTGCTTTCCCATTTTACTGTTTCTGTCAAGCCTCTGTTGCTAGTTCTACAGTGGCGTTTTGGAATTAATGACAGTGGCTTGAGAATGAGAAAGTTGACCTGACACATGTTTTGAAATCATCTGAACTGTACTGTGGTGAGGTAACCTTCCTATGAGTGAATAATTAATTCTGGCTTGTTGCACATCCGTGATGCAATAGCTTTGTGTTGTTGTCACATTACCACCACAGGTGAGGAATAATCTTTGAATAATTAAAATAATCTGAATGCCAGGTTGCCAGTTTTGATGGCAAAATTACTTGTTTATTTGCACTGTTCTTTTGACTTGCATGTGACAGTCATTGATCATCTGATACGGGTGCTGTCAGGTTGTTTCATCAGTGTTTCTTGTGCAGTAGCAGGTTTTGTGTGGAGAGAAGCTCATTGGCTGGGCAGTAACAGAGAGATCTGAGTGTTCTTCACACACAGAGCACATCTGACACACTGACCATTGATTTCCAGAGACGGTTTCTATCTCCTGTGTGTTCTGCTGCTCGCTTGACTGCAGTGCGACCCCACAAACACGGTTTCATTGTTTCATTACAATGCAGTTTATCACAACATAGGGACACTGATGTGGAATATAAAGGGATTTTCTTTGGTCAAATTTTCATTAATGTGAGGAACAAAAATTGTTGTTAGGAAACTGTAAAAACATTTAGCAAATCTTATTTCGCAAAACGTCAAGAACAGGTGATAGCTGCTGTTGCATCCTGTGTTTGTTGCAAGATTTATCAAAGATGCAACATTTACACATTATGTAGCTTTTATCTCCATTGACTATCTGCACATTCAAGCTGTATATTTTATCAGATTGTGTGTTTATTGGGAATCGAACCCTTGATGTCGATGTTGCTAGCATCATGTTTAAAGAGCTACAGGAGTATTCCAATGTTCTCATATTATCCACAATGATGTTTAATGTCACTGTTGTTCACTGTTTTTTTGAGACTGATTGAGATGAAATGTTTGTGTTTTTTAGAGGCCTTCACAGAGAGACACAGCCCTCAGGCGGCTCACAATCTACTCCAGGAGGAGGTGACGCGTGCTGAGGAGCAGTCTGAGGTAACATCTGTGTGCTTCAGATACTCATGTTATGCTGAAGAGCTCTGTGTGTGCTTTCAGCTCAAGGCCTCACGTCCTGTATCAAAAGATGACAGAAATGTGTGTAAACACTTGTGGCTAAACTCTTGTCCCTGACTGTTGTGTTCATTCATGTAATCTGTTGTGAGAACATTATAATTGAAGCGGATCAAGTCAGAATTACAATCCTGACAAGAGGGTTTGTGCAGAAATTTCTTATTCCAGTTTAGACAGTTTGTTTTTACAGAACTAGCTGATCCTGTATATACAAGTCTACAGTTTCCTGACGTGACATTAATAAAAACAACCTTCACGCTACTAGTAAATATTAATCTGTGATCTGTGTTTATTTTCCATGGCAAAAATTCACATTAAGAAWTATTGAGACTCATTTTGTCTGTACAGTCAGCAGTAATCATACAAACTGCTGAATAGAAGCTTCGATCTCTATTTTCTTTATCAGGGTAACAACAACAAGCAAATGAGTGTGAAATTCTAGTGATTCCTTATGCATGTCTATGCAACTAACTAGTCTTGCTAGTTGCCAGGTAGATATTAGGGTCTTCTGGCTGGTTGCTAAGTAAATACTAGGGTGTTCTGGGTGGTTGCTAGGTGCATACTAGGATGTTTGCCGTAGGGTTGTTTGGTGTCTGCTTACTGGGCCAAATCCAAAACATAAATATGATTTAAGCATGTTTCTAATTATTCATGTGTTAGCACACTGGGACACATTGCTGGCCACAGACTGTATAAATGGTTCACTATAAATACAACCAAATGTTTCCATCTCTTTGTTGGGAAATAACCAAACAGTTTCCCTGTTATTTAATTCATGTGTTCATGTTACTTCTTAACATTTGTTCTGAGATGTTATCTACGCTCAACAAGCTCAGAACAGCTCAGCACCTTAAATAAAAAAAACAATACAAACGTCTTATTTTCCTGTAGCTTCAGCCTCAATGGGACGGTGTCTGATTGATCTCTGTGGGGTTAAATGTCCTCCAGGCTGTAAATAAGCACAGAGTCTTCCACCCCGGTCGGCCCGATCGATCGCTCTGTGGCTTTGTCATTAGACTCCTGCTGTGTGATTAATGATCTCAGTCCATCATAAGAGAGATGTTCAGAGATCCAGGCTTCGCTGGGACATGCGCCAGAGAACTTCAGCACCACATGTGTTTATGAGCCGATTACAGACATCCCCAAAGGACCTCTGTTCTCGTTCTGTTAGTCTGGTGCAGCTCTAAGGAAAACAATCACAGGCTGTTCTCATTTGAAACTAACATTTTAATAATGAGGAGTTATAAAGAGCTGCTAAGTGGCAGGGGTCCAGATCACATTTGGGGGTCTCTGCTTTGTCGTTGTAATGATTTATATATGGAATCTGAACCAAACTCGTATAGTTATTGAATTTTTAGTTCCATACTGATTGTGTTGGAGATGACTGATGCGCTAAAGCCACAGAAATTACCTTAGCAACCACATAGTAACAGCAAAGCCTTGGTAACCACACAGATCTCACAAACATCATGATGGAACATCACAAACAAACAAACAAACAACACTTTGTTTTTGGATGCATGTAATGAAATGGTGTAAATAATAAGGTTTCCCATCAAAATCATATTGGGAAACATCATGTTTCTTTCCAATCATCTAGTTTCAGACATGATCAAAACAAAACCAAGCTGTTGGAAATGCAAATGAGCCCCAACTTATGCTTAGTTTGCCATGGGCGATATCTTAAGACTGTTGTTCTGTCTGAGGACATTTAGGGGGTGGGTTTGTGCAGAAACTTATCAATTATTCACATGCTGATGCAGACTGAGCCCCGACCCCTCCCCTTTATCCAAAGCTTCTGTAGACACAATAGATTTAGTTACATTTATACACTGGGTGATTATTTGTACAGACAGCATGTTTTTGTGTTAAAAGCTTTGTTTGAACTTTGAAATAAGAGAGCTGAATGAAGACTTACTGGCCAAAGTAAAAAAACAGGTCTGAATCTCAGATCTGTATGGTGTATCATATGAAAATATTAATAACACACCTCTCCTGTCATTCATGCTAATACTATAAACTGTGCAGGTCGAGTTATGCACAAAATACTTACCTAACTAAGCGTAAGCAACTTCGCCTTATCAAACACCACCAATACGAAGAGTTTAGTTGGAAGGTGTTTTGTGTTAAATGGCCTAAAATAGCTCCAGTGTGTCAGGGAGGAAACTTGTGTCTGACTTCCTGACTTCTGATATCTGTTTATTTGTCGTTTGTCCTCCACAGGAGTTGCTGGAGCGCTTCATGGAGGGCCACGTGCCCCTGGAGAAGTTTCTCGACTCCTTTCAAAGCTACAGGAAGACGTACCACATCCGCCGCGCTCAAGCCGAGAAGCTCCAGGAGCTCAGCAGATCCGACAGGAAACTGAGGAAACAAGTGGAGGAGAAGAAGAGGGAGGAGGAACACAAAGAAATTCATTCGAACGGCATCAGTGCTCATGGGCCTCCGCGTGTCTTCCAGCTCCGATACGGCCTGACCCCGGCCATCCTGTTGCCTCTGTCCCCTTCCTCCACTTCGGTCTTCCCTCCTCTGGACTCACGCTCAGGCCAGTCCCAGGCTTCAGGGCCCAGTGCCTCTCACTCGTGTCCTGGGCAGCCTGTGGGCCTTAGAGTTATTGGACAGTTACCAGGCTGGCCCGTGAGACCGGTCCGATTGCAGCAGCTGTACAGGCCCAGTCCCTATCAACCCGAACCGCCGTGCCGATAACATTCAGTGCTGTGTTTTCATTTGGCACATACAGGGTTGTCAGTCACATCCACAACTTACCACTTGAAGCCTTCATGGATTCGATATATAACATAATGCTGCCATTATATCAAAGTCATGAGCCCAAAAATGGAGGAGAGCAAAAAGCCATAAAGTATTTGTTTGGCTTGTTGGGTTAACTGTATGTTGTGTGTTTGTGTCTGTTTGTTGTGCATATGGCAGGTGTTTAGCTGCTGTTTTAGCCCTGTTTGAGACACTGCATTTTAACTGGATGAGGGCTTGTTAAATGGCACCTTTTTGTAATGTTGATGATATTCAATAAAGTCTAATAATAGTGTTTATTATAAACCAATTCCTTCGTTGCCTCAAATCTTATTTTCTGTTGCCTCAGTGCTGTTTTTATTTAACTGGCTAACGTTTCCCATAAGTCTTATTTTATAAGAAGGAAATGCTTAACATTATCAGTTATAATTAACACAATTACATTGTGTCTGTGCTGTTCTCTGTTATCACAAAGGAAGCTATAATGAGCATTAGCAACAATTTTCATTCTTTCATTGTGAAAGTTAGTGATTGGTACTGCCTCAAACTATGTGCCTAGCCCTCATGTTCTTCTTCCAAGTATACACTTTGTTGCCATCATACTTACAAAATTATTCTCATAATTACAGATTTAAGAAAGGCACATACTTTAATGTTACAATATTCTTCAGTGTTAAAATGACCAACTTTTCTAGTCACCAGCATACAGTATTAGTTACAGTTTTAGTTGCTTATCTTTTGCATGCTGGTGTTCTGAGTTATCTTAACTAACTTAACTGCCAAGAGTTAAGATCCAAACTACCAAAGAGACAATGCTGGTCAACATACATTTTTGCAGGGAAGCAGAATGGTTATACTACACTACCCTGAACCAACCATGGAAATTCAAACACATCTGGTTCTTTGAGCAGACAGCTAGTATGCATCATCATCTGGGACAAGGCCACAGTTTAAAGACTTGCTGTGTAAGTTTATTTAGATTTATAGCTATTATGAAGTGAGTTGAAGTATGCATGACTGAAGGCGTTGGTTGAGCCGTTACATCCAGTGCTTGTAAGTATGTTTCCAGCAAAAATAACAGATTACTGGTGGAGTTTAGATGAAGTGAGGATGTATGTTTGTCTGTGCAGGACTCTTTAAACAGTTCAGACGGATCTGTATGTGTTATTTACACAGCTGCAGCAAAGATTCCTGTGAGCTTGATAATTCACAGCCACTGCAGGGCAAATGATGTTGTTGTCTTTGACTCAAATAATGCATTTGTTTCACGGTTCTGCTTTGAGATTTAAGCGTCAGTTTAGTAGGGTTATAAATAAATTTGGATTAGCAGAAAATCCGTCCTTTACACTGAAAATTGTGCCTCAAAATGTGGGATTTACTTCCTTATGGAAATCCTTTTATGAAATGCCTCCTGTGAACATCAGAAGCCCTTTATTTGTTATAACAAAAGCATTTATTCTTCCAAATGTTTTTCTGTCATTATGCGGCTGGAGATTGGGTTTATATTAAAATCAGTGAAGATACTGTGTGTGTGTTATGAAAAACGACAATATAAATTATTACAAGGCTGAGAAATGTTATAAGCCATTAATATTATTACTGTATACGGATCAATTATGCAGAACGTGAACCTCACTCCAGTCAGCAGTGAGGTCAGAGTGATCCTGTAACACAGATAAACTCTTTCTGTGATCGTCTGAAGATGTATGACATCACTGTGTGAGAATCTGCCTGAGGCATGGAGGCAGTTTCTCTCCATCTTCTCCGTCTCAGACATGACAGCATCATGAGGTCAGACAGAGTCCACATCTGTCAGCACGACACATCCAGCATGAAGGTGACATTGAACTGTATCCCTCCTCCACGGAGATTCCCAAATCCTCACACTCCAGTATATCTCTGTCTTCTGACCTCAGGAGTGAAGGCCCAGGGGAACTGCAGGGGGTTGTTCAGCAGGTTTAGGGTTTTTGTGGAGGTGGGTTTGCGTGTTGTAGCATGTGCTATCACAGCTCAGATCCGTGTTTTTGATTATGGAGGCATGAGGAATGTTTTCAGTGCAGGAGCATGAAGGTTTTTGTTCTGTGTAGATTGTGTTGGATTTACACTCGGTTGGATTTCAGTCATGGATAATCATAACAAATGTCAATCACAGAAATACAAGCACAACATATTCACAATGTGCAGTTATTTTATTCATTATTAATATGATTCATTATTAATATTAAAATATAGTTCAGTGTATGAGCATTTCAAAACTTAAGAAGTCTTAGTTTCACTAGATGAAACAGTTAATATTGATAAATATTGATTTATATTAATAAATATTAAGATTATAACATAATACTCATTCTGTTTCAAAGGAATACAAAAGGCATCACAAACTTTAATTAACAGACATTTGTGAAATATTTTCTTTGTTAATGTGTGTGTTTTAGGCTCAGTTTGGAACAGTGATGTAAGAGAAAACTCTTTTAGAAATGTTTAAAAACAACATTCCCATAACTACTAATGTGTTGTAGTTTTAATAAGTTTACCTTTATTTAAAAATGTGGATATCTTTAATAATGAATAAGTGATCTTGAACTTTTGACTGGAGGTGTACACACACACACACACACACACACACACACACAGGATTTATATTTCACTGGCTTACTTTGCATAATGCAGAAAAGAAATATTGAACTAAATGGTTTTGTTCAGCTGTGTGACAGGAAATATCAGTTGACATCCTGTGTTTTTAAATCTGTTTCTTCCATTACAATCTATTTAAGTAGCTGTTGCATGACCATGTCCATTTTCCACCTGATTTAATGCCCTTCGGATTAGAAGGAAAGGGCCGTGACCCTGTGTCCCGCCCCCAGGTTATTTTTGTTGGTCAAATGAACCCCCATAATGTGCTTGACTGACCCGATGGCTCTGCTGCCTCTCTGGGGTATATATGCAAAACAGAGCATCTATATAGACTTTAATCTTCAAAGACTGATTTTTATTATTCTAAATACATTTAAAATTTAAACTTGATTATTTTGTATATATATTATTTAAATTATTTTGTTTAATAAATGATTTTATTTTATATTTGTCCTCATTTTTAAAGGCAACTAAATAGCCTGAGTTAAAGGTTTACACTTAATCTTTGTTGGAGAAACAGGATTTATTGGTTGTGTGTGTGTGTGTCCTGCAGATGCTTGTTTATTCACTGTGACTGTGTGCTGGGTCATTGCTCACAGCTCACAGGAGATCTTCACCTGACACCTCAAACACAAACAGAACGTTTGTTCCTGGTGTCTCTTCTAATCCATGCCAAGCACTTTAAAATCATCTTTGAATAATCCCAACGTTCATTGTCTTTAAAAAACAGACAAAAGAGACAGAGCAGGTGAGTCACATGATGAATAAACACCGATTACACACAATGTGTGATGTGGAGATAAAACACAATGTTAATACTGATTCTGAAGGTAAATGTCATGTATAAAAACAATTAAACATTATAATACAGACAGTAAAATATGCTTGTTGAATATGAGTGTAATAAACATTGTAAATATAATATAGACAGTTAATAAATCTTGTAAATATGATATAATATGATAGTAATATAACTCTTAGATTAGTCCGTTATAACTAAATATTGTTACTGATTATGGTCTGAGATCTAAGTATAGTGTCTGAAAACTGAAGTTTAAATCTGCAAGGACATCAGAGGTTATATTTGAAGGAACTACACATTTAATAAATTGTGCCTTTGAACCACAGAACAGAAGGTACAGATGTTTAACATGTTTCTTGTCACCCCAGGTCATGCCCTGACAGATCACATTGGCACAGATAACATGCAGTGATTTGTAGCTTATAGCTCTTGTGCCTTTAAGAGCAGATTTCATATCTGCAGAGATTATAACATATGAGAGATCATAACATATGAGAGATCAAACAGAGATCATAACAAATCATAACAGAGATCATAACATATGAGAGATCATAACATATGAGAGATCAAACAGGGATCATAACAAATCATAACAGAGATCATAACATATGAGAGATCATAACAGAGAGCATAACATATGAGAGATCAAACAGAGATCATAACATATGAGAGATCAAACAGAGATCATAACAGATCATAACAGAGATCATAACATATGAGAGATCATAACAGAGAGCATAACATATGAGAGATCATAACAGAGATCATAACATATGAGAGATCATAACAGAGATCATAACATATGAGAGA
>JBAJNP010013246.1:0-12360 GCA_036877545.1 Yasuhikotakia modesta | reverse complement strand
TGCATTAAAAGCAGCCCTGGTTCACAAACCTGAACAGGTACTTAAATAACTTGTTGTCTATGACCTGCACTGACTAGAGAGATAGATAATAGTTTAAAACTTGTGAACTATAACTCCGGAGCATACATGAAATCAAAATGATAAACTACAGATCTTGTTGTTTGGTTGTATTTTACCAAAGGATTGCTGCTCCAAAATGTCCCAACTCAATTTAACCCCTAGTGAGAAGTATTTAAAAATAAACACAATTACAGGCTGTATTTAATATATAACGATTTTGGACTATTAGAGAATTTACTGTGTGTAGTATGAAACGAAAGTGTCTTGTCACTATTGTGTGGCTGGATAGGATTAAATGCTGGATTTTGATGGATGAGATAGCTTGCTGTGTCTGGTTAGGACACTGTGTGACTGACAAGAAACTCCCCTTTAGAAAGCAGCCAGAAGAGCAGAGAACAAATTCCACCACAGAAGAATAACAGAAGAAAAATTCTGATTGTGGCAAAAAGAAATGAATAGGGAAAGAGAGTAGATCGAAATAGCTGATTAATAGTCCAGACATTGTGGAAAAGTGTGTGTGTGTGAGTGAGAGAGAGAGAGAGAGAGAGAGAGAAAAAAAGAGTGAGAGAGATCAAACCTTAACTCTAATAATACTAAATAACTGAATTTCTATAGTAAATTAATTTTTTTTTTGCCACCACAATTCTAAAGTGTACTATGCAGTTACTGTGTGGTGTGGGACAAGTTAGATGTCAAAGGTTAATTCTTAAGGTTAGGGGTCTAATCAAAGTATTAACCCCAAATATGAGCAATGCTAACAGTGACGCTTGCATCAGCAAACACACTTAAATGGTTTATGTTTCCGGTCATAATTTGTTAAATCATTTTAACACCCACTGTGGAATAACAATGAGTAAAATGGGTGTGTTCATATCAAGCTACAGATTAAAAACAATTTTTGTAAATTATTACAAAATAATTTAAGAGCTTTATTTTACAACCACCCATCACCATGTACTACCAATTCTGTGGTTTATCTCTATAACTATCATTCTGTACTGTAACTGTAAAGTCTATTTCATGTGTCATGATCTTTGTCTGTGAGTGTTTCTGTTTGAAGCTGCTAATGATGGGAATAGCATGTTTGTGTGTGTGCAGGTGTGTGACTGACCTCTGCTCTGTGTTGAAGATGGCAAACACATGTTTGCTGGACATGAAGCTTTTTTCAATGTCTCGCACTTTCAGGTTGTCCAGAAGAAGCATGTATTTCTTCTCTTTTTCCTAGACAATGAGATAAACAATGAGATGTCTTAAAACCTAGCAGGCTGTTTACCAGGAGGGAAGTTTTAAACATGTTTGAACGTTTAAATATAAATTTACTATAATGCCTAACATTTCATCTAGGCATGCAGATTTTGAGACAGACAAAGATCTTTTAAAAATTGCTCCCCAAAAATAAATCAAATCAGATCTTTTCCCGCCTGTCATTCCAAACCTGTGTGATTTTCTGTCTTCTGTGGAACAACAAAGGAGAAGTTTAGTAGAATATTAATGCTGATCTTGAAGTAAATATTGAGTTGAGTTGGTAAATTTCATTTGAGGAACAGATTAAATAATGAACTAATGGCCATTTATTTACCCTTGTATGGAAATAAACAATGAGAAAATTCTGAGAAACATTTTCCTCCTGTGATCTACAGAGGAAATAAATCATAACGGTTTGGAACAATTAAGGAGTGAGAAAATGAAAACAACATGTTAATTTATGAGTAAATTATTTATTTTTTTAACACCAGTGCCTAGAAATGTTGGGGTATCATTTAGGCATGTAAATTTATTAATTTAATGTTATTAAGTTATTAAAAGTTTAAATGTGCTTTAGGGTTCCTGGGTACAGCGGACAGCTCACTACATTTTTTGACATAGCCAGTAAAAAGCCAAAAAAAGCTGTCATTGTAAGACAAGAGAGGGAAAAAAAGGACAAGAGCAGAAACAAAAACAGTCATCGAAAGAAAAAACAAACTCCAGCGTAGATGCATTTGATAAAATCCTCAGGCCAGCCTTAGGCGACAGGACAAAACGAAAAAATGTGCACAAGGAAAAGTTTGAACTGAGAAAGAGTTTAAAAAAAGGAAAAGAATTGGGAGATAGAGAGAAACCCACATGTGGAAGTCATTAGTCGAACCAAGACTCTAAAACACAACATTTCTGCTGAAAACAGCTCTGCTTCTCTGTCTGAACAGGAGGGGCTGGGGTCTCTGGAAACGGCTTGGATTACATTGCAAATAACAGAGAAGAGATGCAGGAGAGAAAGAAAGGAACTGTGGATTAAAGTGTGAAGGAAAGACTATTTGAGAATTGAAAGAATAAAATGAAAAACAGAGGAAGAGAGCCATCTGACTGTTACACTGTTATTAGGTCTGACTGGGTGACTGGTGTGCAGCAAATTTTGGAAAGTCTAAGTATTTTCTGAAATCAGCTAGGCCATCTTACAACAATTTAAAAACCAGAGTACTTTCTGACTTCGATACGTCACCCCCAAATGAAAATTCTATCGTTATTTATTCACCCTCATGTTCTTCCAAACCCGTCTGGTGTTATTTTTTCCTTTGGAACACAAAATAAATTTTGTTTGAAAACGGTTGCATAGTTCTTTCCATATAATAAGAGTTCATGGTGACCATGGGCTGTCAAACTCTAAAAAGCACAAAAAAACACAAACGTATTATTAAGTGGTTCATGAACACCTTGTGCACTATATTGCATTTTTGTTAACCTTACCATAGTTATGTGGCAAGACTAAAACTGAAGTAATTTTAACTGAAATTTCCACAAACATGACAACCAATCAATGATGTGTCAGTTATGTTAACACAGCATTTTAAATTCTGGACACAAAAAGATTTTGGCCATTGCAAAATTATCTGGGAATAATTACAGTCTGTTCCTCACATGAAAGCAATCAACTTTCAAAGATTACAGCATAATATAGTCAGAATACAAGTCATATGATTTATGATTTTTTACATTTATTCCCCTTTGGAGCTTGGCAACATCTGTTAAAAAACGTTGCGTAACAATGTCTGCTGTGGTGTTCCACAGAAAGAACAACAGCACACAAGTTCTGAATGACATAAGTGTGAGTAAACAATGACAAAATTTTCATTTTTGGGTTTCAAACCATCACACTATATCTCCTTTCCTCTCTTGTCCTCCTTGACTCTCGGCACCCCGCCTTTTTTGCTCCCCTCGAAAATGCTCTTTTTTTCATTCCAGAGGGGCCCACTTCCTGCCTGAGTTTTTAGAGGTTGAAAAAAGTTAGAAATGACAGGCTGGCGTTAAAAATACAACATCTGGTACCGCTTTATTGAGAGAGAGTGAGCGGGCGAGTGAGAGAGAGAGAGAGAGAGAGAGAGAGATGGGGCAGGAAAGTCCAGAGGATGGCTGGGAGTACGGAGAGAGTGCGGAGAGAGAAAGACGAATGGATAGGAGAGAGTCCGACCGAAAGATTGAAAGAAACAGAGGAATTGAGAAACAACGGACCACTCCAAAGTTTATTCCCCAAGGGTCCCATCAACCCTTATATGGCTAGTGGGGTCCCTCCCTCTTTCTCTCTCTCTTTTCTTCTTTCTCGGACTTTCCCTCTTTTTTGCTATGCCTTCAATAAACGTCCTGCCAGATAGCCGGCTGTGGAAGCAAATGTGCCACGTCAAGGCTGGATACTGCACGTCGTCGCAGGGAAGAGGAACGGCAGCAGCTGCGCCGGGGCTCTGGGATGGAACTGAGCGGGAAAAAGTCGTGAGTGGGTAAATGGCCGTCTGGAGTTGGTCTCTCGACCTTCCCTTCATCCTGACTGAGAATGAGAGAGAAGCAATGGAGACTATTTCAGTCATGTTTATTTTGCATCTTCTACCGCCTCCTGTGAAGGTCGGGGCCAACAGGGTTGAGCAATTGAAACAGATAAAGAGGCAGAAAGGAGTGAAAAGACAGGCAGCGGTAGAGTAACAGGGCCTGAATTATCTCCTGCTCCGTCGTCCCAGTGTTCAGACTACCTGTTCAGGGTATTACTGGTGTACAGTAGTCTGCACATTGGTTAGACTGTGCATGGACTGTGCAACTCTTAAACGCAAGCATTAACACATATGCACACAACAACCACAAGTGAAAAATCATGCTTTGCTAATGTTGGTTTGGAGTCTACAAATCCGTCATAGCTTTTCTCTTTGTTGGTGATATGGCATGTCTCTGTAGACTGAGGTCAATGTTATTAGCGGTAAAAAGAGGTTCTTCTGTGATGAGATGCTCAGACTCAGACGTTTGTGGAACCTGGGACCAAAAAAGTGGTTCTTATTTCATAGCGTCATACTGTATAGCTACAGACTCCTGGTATGTGGATCATATTACAATGTGTCCTGTGCAAACTGTTCATAAGACTGTTCTAATACTCATTATTACTGCAAATGTGTAAATGCTAAAGCTGGAGTTTTAGCTGTCAGACAAGATGTCTTACGCTGAACCTTTGCTTGTGTTGTAAAACGTCTTCAGATGTTCTGAAGGCCCTTCAGAAGGTTCGACCACTGATATCTCCAGATCTTGCCAAGGCGCATATTGTGGCACAATCGTGCATTCGCATGCATGCATGCTAATTCGCGCATGGCATGGAGTGATTATGCAGAAAGCAAACAGACGTGGAGGGGTGCGCAAGTCATCTGTTTTCCCTCACACAGCTCAGCTTAGAAAGAGAGACTGCAGGAATGCGTGTCTGTTTAGTGTTGGGCGCTGATTAACCCAAACCAGCAGTCCCAGCTCATGAACGCCATCAGTGCTGGAATTGATTCACAGAAAGGAAGAGAATTGCAAAAACATCTGATGTTACTTTGTATTATAGCACAATCAAAGTTTTTAAGGGGACAGATATAAAGCTTTAAAATGCTTAATATGTGTGTGTGAGAATTGCAATGTGATCTGCTGCACTGGGTGCAGGGCTGTATCTCTCTCTCTCTCCTCTCTTTCTCTCTCTCTCTTTTCCTCGGCAGGCTCTAGAAGGCTGGATGGTGTTTGGACAAAGTCTTACAATTTTCCACCCAGGAATGTGTACGGCCCCAGAGAGACTGCCAACCGCACAGACAGAATAAAATAAAGAGAAAATTATTAAGCTAGACTGAGAATAAGATGGCGAGATAGAAACGTTATAGTGTGAGATGACGTTAAATATAAAAATGTTGATTAAAAACTGATGTGGACATACACACAGAGAATGAGATAAAATATGTAAAGCTAGCAATTATTTTTGTTCTGGTACATTCCACATTCACTGAAAAACCAGACAGAAGTTTAGGACAGAAGTCAGAGGTAGCATCTACATGCACATTTTAAAAAAGTGCAAAAAATAACATTCTACATCCAAAATATCACTAATGTAAAGATGCAATTACTTCTATTTGTGTTTTTGTGTGGGTGTGAGTTCAAATCTTGTACTTTTGAACCCACAAAAGTGAGTGACTTTCCGGAACAGTGACTCATTTTATGTAAATACCTTCATCTGAAATTGTGCAGTCTTTAAATTTCAATATTCATGAACGTTTGTGTTTGCATATACAGTTGCTTGCATTTAGCAGTTGAGTTTATGGGTTGAGCATAAGCGTGTCTGCGTCTGTATTTTCAAGCTTTAACGTTGTGTTTATATGAATAACCGTGTGTGTTTGAATGTGTGTGTTTGTGTGTTAGTTTGACTTGGGGGGAATCCAGCTATGTCAGGGTGATCCAGTCCAAATGCCTTTATTCCCAACGGACAGTGGGGGGGAGAAAGAGATGGTGGGATATACTAGCAAAAAGAGGGCAATTAATATACAAGCAAAAAGGAAAAAGGGAAATGTAAGCTAAGAGGAAACATACAAAAAAAGATGAACTATACAATGAAATTAAATAAATACAATAAATGAGTTTACAGGATTGAAGAACAGAGAACACTTTTATAACCTTCAGAAACCAAAGACTTTTGCATCTAAAACCACTGTCTTGTGTAAAACGGACTCCTTGCATCTAAAGTTAATGTATTGTCTTGTAATGTGTAAAATATGAATTTATGTTTTGTTCTTTATTTTTCTTTTCCCAAAATACATAAATTTGCTTACCTGAGCAAAATTAATCAATCAATGACATAAAAATGTACAAAACAATTAATGTCAATAGAAATGTTTAAACACATGTAGAGACATGTTTGTTTGTATTGTAATACATTCTTTGTGTTTCCGGTTTAGAGAAGCAGGCAGTGCTGCCATTGGCTGAGAGCGTTGTCTGTCTGCCTGTCTACACTTGCTGTGCAGAACTTCCTGCACCTGTACAGCAGGCACAGACAGGCAGACAGATGGCAGCCCGCCTGACAGGCCACACAGTGTGATTGACACAGAGAACAACCAATTGGAACTTGCATCCAATGAGCTCCTTACCTTTGAGCTCCGCCCACAACTCTACAGGAAACCAGACTAACTATATTTTGAGAACCCGAAATTGAATTTAATTCAATTTCATTAAAAGATTAAGTGAATGAAAACTTGCATGCTTAAATCTTCAAGCGGTTTACACTTACTTCATCATCTTTAAACCAGGACAAGCTTTCGGCTGTGAGCACAAACCAGTATTCCCTGGCTCCTCCTTTGATCAGACTGATGTTGTTGATGGTTAACCAGCCCTTACGGATCACCTGAGGGGGTTAAAAAAAGGGTGAAAAGTCTGGGTTCATACAACAATCGAAAAATGAAGAGGCTGAGATTCTCTTGTGCTATAAGGTCCAAAAAATCAAACAGGTCAAATCCATATGTGATAGAAGCTGAGGGGCAGGATAGCAGATTAAAAAGGCCCAAAACATCCCATAGGAAACATGAGTCATTTTCTGCGCTGCCTGAGTATGAAAACAGAGTTTTCCTGTGCGTCATTCATTCAGTTTAACAGCATCAAATAACAATAAAAAACAGCACTGAAAATATTGATATCACCTTAACTGATCTAAACGAAAAACATGTAAAACAAAAATAACAGTTTTTTTTTAACAGATACCATACTCTGATGAAATTATAAAGCGTTTTATCACCTACCGTTTTGATCAAACATCCAACAAAAATATAACAATGGAACAAACAACATTTTCTTCATTTGTGACTGTCCCTGCCTCAGGTTTGCAGCACGGATAGTTTATGTTCATCATTAGAAATCTAAAACACACACCAGATGGGCTGAGATCAAACAGAAATTTCAGATTTCATTCTGTTTTCAACATTAGCACACACACACACACACACACACTTCCGTTTACAGAGCTGCAAACTTAAAGGAGATTCAGTCACAAATAGAAAGAGAATCAAAATAGTGACTCAAAAGTGACTCAAAGAAATGAATAAGATGAATTACACCAGAATAAATGAAGCAGGTTATTGTACTTCACAGAAATGTGGTTCAAGATTTCTTAAGACAGACTGTCTGAACTGAAAGATTTTAAAGACACCGCTGGGAGAATCAGGATTCAGAGTTCAAAGGTCAGATGAGCTCAAGTCTTTAATAAAATATGTTGCACAAAAATGCATAAATACATACTGAACAACAAGGATATTTTCTTAGCTCTTATCGCTTGTCATCTAAATAGCTTGGAAAATATCTGAATTTCTGAGTCCCAGAATGCTGTGGGTGGATTTACAGTGTAACCGCAACACAAGACAAACAGAGGAAAATAAGTGGCACAGAGGAAAAGGTGATTCTGCCGCGCAAACAGATTTTTGACATACATGTGAACACAAAAACAATCTGATGGCGGTAGACAGTAAAGGCTTACAGACACTGGACTCGTACAATTTGACTGGGTGGTGGAGGGGCGGCACCCTATGGAGAAAATGAAACCGTTAACCACTCGCACTACATGTATAAAAACATTCCTTTAACCCCACAAATATCGGCATATTAACAACACTTAAAATGCTACAATCTCACAGGCTGGAATGTTTAAAAGAGAGCCGACGAGTAAATAGTGTGTGTGATCTGCTATTGGTGGATTGTAAGCAGTAGTTATAATGGCACACATGCATTACAGTCTGTGATATTTCACCATGTAAAAGCAACACAGTGCATGAAATAATACAAATCACCATGGTGATATAAACAAAACATCATACAAGACCAACGTGAAATTAAAAGAATGTTCCAGTTTCAAGTTTAACTTGTCTTGTTATTATTTAAGGTTTAGTTTTCAGGCGCTTTTTACGCTAACAAAAATCTTTTTGTGGTTAAATTGATCTTGTACATTGTACTGTACTTAAACTCAAATAAATTATGAAATTAATTTGTAACATTTTTGTTATTAGTGCCTCAAATACAACGAATTAATACAGTATGGTGAAAATGACACAATATAATTTTTTATGGTGTACATCATGTCTGAAATGTTTATTAAATCACACATAAAATGTGGTTTATGCATTATTGTACTTGTTTATATTTAACTGATATAAATGAGTCAGGTTACTGTGTGTGCCGGTGAAGAATTATTACATTTCATCGTTAGAACATAAATGTTCTGTTTCACACAGTTCTACACAGTGTATTATAGCTTGGAACAAATATTGGAAATATAGACATGTTGATTTTGGTTTGTAAATGCATCCAACAGACTCACAGAGATCTTAAATATATAATGTCCAGGACCCTGGCATTAAAAAGCTCCATAATAAACTACACACTTTCATACTAATTTGTTTTTATTTCATATAATCTTGTGCATTGTCTAATTACAACACACTGGCTGCTAAATATTATTTCCCCAAACACTGTTTATTTATACATTTGGACACAAGCCTAGCCTCATACAATATATGATTATTATGTTAAAGGGTTCTAATACAATCCCACCCAATGCAAACACACACAGTTTACTGTTGTAATACATACAAGATTTACTTTTGAAAGTGTGTATTATAATTATTATTCTGCTGTGTTGTTTTGCCCTATAGAATTTCACTGTAAGTTTTTTTTTACAAACCGACGGGCAAGTTTTTATAATGTTAATAAATTTGTTCAACTTGTTTTGAACTTGGAACATTCCTTTAAAATGAACAACAAACACGAGGTGGAGAAACTTGGACTGAACTGGACTGAAATGTAGGTCTCTTAAGACCAGAGTAGTACAAGCTAAAGTAAAATTGACTGACTGTCTGACTGACTGTCTGACTGACTGACTGTCTGACTGTCTAACTGACTGTCTGACAACAGAGTTTTCTGAGAAAATTAAAGGCAAAATCCAATACTGACTCAATTACATTATTCATAGTGCATTTTACACTTACATTTATTCATTTGGCAGTCACTTTTATCCAAAGCAACTTGTGTTTCCTGGGATCGAACCCACAACCTTTGTGATGCTAACGCAATGCTCGACGAGTTAAGCTTCAGGAACACTAAGTTGTTAATTAATTTCAATTTAGTTAATCTACACAGTTTTGTATCATCTGTATGTTTTAATTTTTTTTACAAATAATGTAAGCGACACACAAAAGCTTATTAATTATGATATTAATACTCAACATTAAGGCACAAACACAAGCTATCAACAACAAGAGACTTAAGATGTAACGTGTTAGACACACAGGTCACGTATTATCTGATGTTAGATAGGCAACTAGCAGATAAAACTCCCTTCCATGAAAACCTCAGCAGGACTGATTTATTCCAGGTTTTATATCATCCCCTCGTACAGCTCATGAACACAGACTCACCTGGTTCCCAGCTGACGGCTTCTTACATGTTGAATCAGTTTTCTGTTGGGCACTGGAAGGAAATAAGGTCTTGTTTCATGTCTTGTATTTTTGTTGTTGTGGCCATAGAGTGATTGTTGATAAACTCACTTTGCAAATCCGATGAAATCTTCATGGTTTGTGTTGATGTACGAGAGCTGAATCTCTAATGAGAGTAAAACCTGTTCAGTGAAAACAGAGTATAAAAAAAGTATAAAAAATTCTGCTTAATTCTATTGCATAAAATAGACATTCATTTGACAGATTGCGTGCCAGTCAAAGTAAAAAATTAATCAAAATTTTACTGAAAGTGACATTGATTCCCCAGATATAAAATGCTGGGACAAAAATGTTATATTCCCTCTATATCTATTCTATAATATTTTATATATTTCACAAAATTGTAGTGTAGGCTTTATTGAACATAATTTATGTATTTAATTGTATGTAGTTATAAGTTTAGACACCATAATAACTATTTTAATGAACTGACCATGTTCAGCTATTTAACATAATTGTAAAACAAGCTGTGCATGACATGTAAGGGCAAATATTGCTCCTTAATAAAAATGAGTTTTATATCTGACCTGGTCTTTGGCTTGACTCTCTCGTTCCCGAATGTGTGTGCTGACAATCCTCTCCGTCTCTTCTCGTAGTTTGGGAAAGGTCCCTAACTGAGGACACGCATATATAACAAACTCAAGCTAAAAGAACAAACATTCAAACTGTAACTGTAGCAATAACATATGTAGAGAGGCTCAATTTTAAAAAAGGGGTTTGTATTGTGAAGGTTCGAATATGTCCACATTCTTAATCAAACCCATTATTTAAAGGACAATTCTGATTTAAATGATATCCCTGTTAAAAAAATTGCTAAGGTCTTGCATTCAGTCAGTATAAATTGGATGCCGTACCTTATTGGTGCACTGCTGTACTGTGTTAATGAGTTCCTGCACCACCATGTCTACACACTTGAGACACGGGCCTTTCAGTTTCACGACCTGTTTCTTCACAATGGCTTCAAAGGCCATGTCAGGTGTAAACAGGCCTGTCCTAGACCAACAAGAGATGAGGGAAAATGCTGAATAAGGGATTGAATTTATACTGAAATACCACATACACAACTTTCTCAAAAGTTTGTTTGTTTGTTACCTGAAATATTTGAGTTATGTTAAATAATATATTTACTTTAACCTTTTTTTCAATTTAAGAGAATGAGAAGAGTTCACAAGCTTTGTTACTGAAAGGGCAAATCTCTACATATCATAAAAATATCAGCACGTATAACGAATTCTCTGAGGGAAGTGATGTAACTTTGGAACATGCATTTTTCACACCCATTCATGGAGACCTAAACAGTCATTGCTTACAAGGCTGTTAGCCAGTCAGTTTCTCATTTACTTACTGCTGCACAGACTGATAACCTCATTATAAAGGTCATGTAGGTTTTTATGGATATATGGAACACAATGAAATGTTGACACCGTTTCAGCACCTAATGCCACATACCTAATGCCATGAATGTTTTTGATAGCATAACTGATCTCCCTTCGCAATCCTTTCTCATCAAACTCCATCTGATACGGTGCAAGAAATATTTATTAGCTGTTAGCTATTTAAAGAGATTGATGTATTTATTAGCATTAATTTAACTTCAGTAAATCACCTTAACCAGTTCGAAAGGAAAGCGTTCATGAAACACACGGTTAATTTTGGCACCTCCTGAGAGTTCCACTGTATCCACCTGATCACCGGATCCCTCGATCCTCTTTTCAAAATCCAGCCCAAAGTGCTGTATCAGCCTGGTACACAACACAGGTACACAACGCATTTGTTTATGTATGTGTGTGTGTGCGCCCTTCTTAGTTTTGGTCTTATCTGCAATGCACGTCTGCTTGTGTTTACACAGTAAACAAAAGTCTTGCTCATGGCAAACTGTTACAGACTCAGTGACCATGTTTGCTGTGTTTGTTGTGTGTGTGTTTTAACTCTCTGGGTTTATGTGTGTGTGTATACTGGTATATGTGGTCTACAAGAACACAAATGTATATGATAACATGTGTTTAACAATGTAAACATGGTTCTGTGTCCTCAAACCAAATGGTTTAAATGGTTTAAAAGGTTTACGTGGTTGTGGAATGTTTATTTGTTCATATATTTTAGATCTAAAATTTAGGGGTTGGGTTGGGTTAGGTACAGTTTGTACAGAATTTTAAAGTCCTTTAAAACATATGCAAGTATCTGTGTGTGTGTGTGTGTGTGTACCCACTGCATTAAGGCCTTGGTCTTGCGTGAGGGGTCATCTGGGTTTAAATACTTGTACTCGTTTGCCTCCTTATCCAATGAGAGAAGCTGACTCTGTAATCGACTCCTGAACGCTGGTAATGTCTCACGAATGTGGTTGGTGAGTTGCTATGGAGATATATAAGAGTTGAGAATTAACATATAAAATGGAGACTCTCTCTATAAAGTGTAATCTGAGCCCTTTCCTTTACTAAAGGATCAGTTCACCCCAAAATGACAATTCTCATTTCTTTCTTCAGCCAAACCCACTTAGGGTGACAAAACAACTTGCATACTAATG
>JBAJNP010013245.1:0-12362 GCA_036877545.1 Yasuhikotakia modesta | reverse complement strand
CACATGCATACAATAAAAATGCTGTGCGACTCCTTTATGTTGAATGCAAGATCACAAATCATGTGTCTGAGTTTTCTAGCCTAGATTGTCAAATAAATCCATCATAATGGCCAAAAGTGTGTTGCAAAGTAATCTCCAAATATCCCCACAAGTCTAGGAATCTGAGTCCCCGTGATCTCAAGGCAATGATTTTAATGGGCCCCGCATCTTTCTCGCCAAAGAAAAGATCATTTACTCAGTGAGCTGGACGGAGAAATCGATCTGTATTAAAGTGTGTGCCGCGATGGTGTTTGTGTGTCTGTGTGGATGTAAATGTGGAGGGAGACGTGACTGAAAAGATCTTACCAAATTAAACAAGTGCTTAATTTACTAGGCTTTAAACAACAGGCTGCGTTTAAAATCAAAGACTTTTAAGAGAATTCACATAAACATCTTCCAGAAAGGCTTATTCATGGTTCAGTCTTCAATAACAGTGACAAAGCAAAAGACAGAAGAGCTTCCTCATGTGTGAATGTATACCAGCCTTCAGTTTCTGTTGTTGACGTCATGTTTGGGTAATCCCACCCAACAATACATTTAATTTAATGCGTCAACATCCCACCTCAGTAACTCCTTTAAAGACCCAAAGGCTAAAATTGGGCCTTGGTGGGTTTATTACATGTGTTATCTTTGTGTCCATTTCTAACTTGTGCTAATACTCGTATCAAAAGTTAACCATGAAGTCTCCCTCTCTCTCACTCACACAACTTTGTGGGGACTTGCAATAATAGACATAATGACCTTTATACTGTACAAACTGCGTATCCTATCCCCCAAACCTCACACAAACCTTTTATCCCTTTTACATGTTTAAATAAGAATCATTTAATATGTTAAATAATCAGTTTCCCTTGTGGGAATCGCTGACTGGTAGGTGTGTGTGACTTTTACCATCCTTGTGGAGACGTTTGGTCCCCAGAACGCTAGATAAACATGAACACACACACACACACATCTGCCCCAAGCGTCATCTTAAAAGGGGTTTCCTAATGGTGTGTGTACGTGTGTGGTCACATCTGTGATGTTTCACTCACTGCTCTGTCAAAACATTTTTTTCCCTCACAATGTTTTCACCCACAAAAGCACATCCTACCACAGTAATGCATTTACACACACACACACTTAACGGGTGCAGAAAGCTATGGTACATTAATTTCGAGATTTTCCATGTCGTGTGTGTCAGAGTGACTGAGAGAGGGAAGAATGAAGTGTGATGGAGAGAGTGAAGGTTGGTGCTGAGTGATCCTGAGGTGTTTCAGATCCTCTGACCTCCACGTGCCAAAGTCTGTTCATCAGTTCACTTTCTTTTCCCAGTCAGAACTTTGACAGTCATTAAACATTTAGTAAAAAAAGCAAACAATCATTTGAATTTGTAAGTCAAGGTTTCATATTTAGTAGCGTTTACTTAGCAATGACCTGGCAACCACCCATTGTGTATTAGTGTTGTGACACAAACATGTTTCTCCACAAATCTTTATTGCTCGTGTTTGCATTTTATCTGTTCTCCTTTTGTTTGCGTGACTTGGATGAAAAAGTGACACAGATGGTTTGTTGTTCTACAAATCACACGTATGTTGTGGTTGAGCCCAAGCACTCCTACCTGAGTCGTTGGTACGTTCCATCACCACCTGTTCCTTTAATAACACGGGGCTCCAGGTCGTACCAGCTCACCTCCTGCAGGGGAAAACATTCACTTACAAATATAAAGATGACAGAAAACAGTGTTGCTGTGTTCGCCTACTCAGCTCCTCATGTATCTGTTTTTGATTCTCTGAGTAATATATTTTAAGTACTTTGTTCAGAACCAACTTGAGGCTGGACAACTTAGTAATCAGTACAAGACCAAGTGAAAAAAGAAATGAAAAAAAAAACAAGCATCGCTGTCAAAGTAGGAAAGACCTTTTGATAATAAACTTACAGAAACTTGTTGTTTGTTGTTTGTTATGTTTGTACACTGTGTTAAAAAGGAAATATTTCTGGCTTGGTCCGATCCTCTCGGTTTTGTCCTCCAGAACCAGATGGTTGGAACGGATCTGAGCCAAAATGACACAGAACCCCCGGGGCAGATCAAATCCACACATATATAAAACAATAACACAATCACCAGCAGAACCATTTAGGAAGCACAAATGCTCAATCTATGTGTGAACGATTGACTTAGCCTGTATATTTATATGTGACTATTCATTAAACGGTTCTGCGAGTTTGTGTGTCTCAAGCTACAGCACAGCGGGTAAAAATTGTGGGGTGGCATAACAGATATACATCGTATATAATATTGAACTCTATACCTATTTATCAATACAGTCAGGAAAGACAACACTGAAAATCTCACAGCAACTCTCCCTGGTTCTCTATGTGCGAATATGGGTCACGGTTCTGCTGTTCTGAACTCCTCTGCATCTGTCTGACAGTGGTCTAGAGATACTATGAAAAACTGACCTCTCCAAAAACCTTCACTTCTCCACTTGTTCTTGAATAAACATCTCACACTCACTGTCAAAACCAACCATTCTGCACCCTCCAGTAAGCAATGCCAGCAGTCCGCCATTCGCCTCCAGTAAATGTGTGTGTGTGTTTTATGGATCTGCATTGATTTTGTCTTTGTCAATACCATGAGCACTTTGCTTGTGTAGCTTTCTAGTATATTTATGTGTGTTGGCAGATTATTATATACATTAGAACACAGCTGAGCTTTACCATTTCACAGAAATTAATTTCAAGCAAGTCGACTTAATGTAGGACATTGTTTCACTAAAATATTTACAAATTTTGACGGTACTTCAACATGGATTTCACAGTCTGAGAATAACACATCCCACACAGACACACACACACACACAGTAATTGAATTAATCTAAGCACACTTTAACACACATCGCACACTGTGAAAAACACATTCCTCCCACACTTAGATCACTTTAACACACAACTCACATATAATGGAAAGACCAACGCACAAACAACCGCTTCATAAAGCGAAACATTCTTCACACGCTGCGGTTTGTGTTACACACACATCAGACGCTGAAAATATTTCTGAATATTAGAGTATTTCAACAAACACACCACACAGTCATGACAAAATTAACCAATAAAACTGCCTCACTAAAAGTGTACCAGGCAGCACATATAAAGTTTGTCAGTTCATTTCCAATAACCAGTTACTGTGTCTTAATTGTCTTCAAAGAAATTAAAAATGTTTAGCTTCCCATGAGGTTCTCATGTTCTGCTAGAACATTTAAGAGAATTAATTCACCATGTTAAGTCCTTGGAGTAATTAGAAAGACGAACTTAGTGTGGAAATTGTTGCGGTTTGAATATTAAGCCTCTGTATTGATTCAGCAAAGGCTACGGGTTCAAACTTGGGGAAGAGTGACCTACAGTTTACACTGATCTATAGTAAAACATTTGAGTCTGTCACCGTAATAACATGAGGAAATGAGCATAATGTTTGTTTTTGAACAGGAAACGTTTTCAGAACATAGGCTAATGTTCTCTAAATGTTCTCTTTGTATGTATACACACACACACACACACACACACACACACACACACACATATATATATATATATATATATATATATAACACTTAAAATATACTACAAATATGTTACTGGGAAGAATACTAGTAAGAAGATTACTGGGTGCTTTGAACACTCCTAAAACTGTCAAAATAACATTTTTGTTACCTAATGGAAGCCTTCTTACAACCTAAAATTGTTAGCTGGGTCAACTAGGAAACGTTATCAAGTTACCCTCAGACATATTCAGCATAATTTTCTTTAGTGTCAGTGTTTTAAAAGAGGTCATGGCCTTTAAAAGGAGTTTTGGCCTTGCAGTGTGTCTTTGATTTACAGTTTCGTGTGTTTGTGGCTCGTTTCAGGCATCTCTGTATCTATACATCAGAGGAATGTGACACAATACATCTACAATCTTAAAAGCCTCTCAGAGGAATATGTGTCACTGTTATTTATCTTCCTGCGTGTTTTATTAAACAGAATAATGTGTTTGTTTGAAATATTATCGTTGAGATCACAGATTTAAGAACACTGTGCATCGTTCACCACAACATACACAAGCACACACAAAAACATCACATTATCATGTTATGAGTTTCTTTTTTATATCATTGGCAAACAGTGCATGTTGTACAAATCTCTTACTCTCATCACTTCTGAGGGAGAGTAGTTTGTATAAAATGTGTACATACAGTATCTTTTGAATGGCTTAATTAAATTTGCACGTCTTGCCACAAACATCTCAACAATCTAACCAGTTTCTATCAACTTGAATTATCACAGTGTCCCACTGTAAAACTGTATTTTTTTTTCATTTAATTTGGTAAGGTTTAGTGGCATGTGTGTCTATTTAAAAAATGTAGACACAAATTCTAAAACTATTATTTCACTGAGTGTGTCCATTCTTCTCGGGAAAACTGGATTTAACATCAGGAAACCACACTCTTCACTTCTTATTCCTGAATGTTGGAAAAACATTGTCCGTCATTAATATGTTTTCACATATAAAACATTTTGTTGTGGTGAAGCAGTGATAGTTTCCAGTGTGAATGTGGCTGATGTCGTTGGGTTAATAGCGGGTCGTAAAGATGAGTGAGATCATGTGGTTTTGGGCGTTTGTGATGTAGCACACAGTTGGGCGCTGAGACACTGAAACAGCTCGGCGCACTGAGTAAACATTTAAACCGCATCGGACCGAACCACGACTTCCAGAGATCTGTTTCATGTGCTGTTCATTAAACAGCCTCTAGAAACTCTTACTGGAAAAGGAGAGGTAAGATATTTCAGTTTAATTGTGGTTGAGAGTTGGACAAATGTTCAACTGTCTCTCTCTCTCTCTCTCTCTCTCTATCTATCTGAGCATTAACTTCATCACATAAGTTCATTCACACGGTTTAAATTTGTTTGTCCTGATGCCTGTTTTCACTTTTTTAACTGTTCATTTCTGTACTTTCATTTTTACCTTTTTGTTTCTTCTGCTTCACTTTCTGGAGGACCAGTTTGAAGACCTCCTCCAGAAGATCCTTCTTAACCTCCCCCACCTCATGCAGAACATCTCCAACCATCTCAACGCTGTTGCAGCCCAGGTTCTTCTCAAAGCTGTGTGATATCATAACACAATCATGCAGTCTGATGTAGTCTCACCTCTGCTATACAGATCACTGATCGTTTGGCAGACGGCTGTAAGAACAGGCTATGAAACTTAACTCAGTTTACGGGCTTTGGATGAAAGAAGAAAGTTTGGAAATAATTTGGACAGACTTACCTGTGGTAATCAACCCTTCACGCAGGGTCAAAAACTGGCACTCTCCAAGTACGGGTAAAAAATGGCTTTGGTGCCAGTTGGCCAGTAACTTAATTACGAACAACATAAAACATACTTCAAGTTGAATTCAGGTCTCCTCCTGTAAAAAGCATGTTTGAAGTACAATCAGAGACACCGGACAGAATGAAAAACAGTGTGTTTGTCAGAGCATTAGGTGACACACATACATATGACCTTTAGCTGTGATTTGTATCAACAGGAAACTGCAAAAGTCCTGGCACCTAATTACGGCTTTTCATTGGACCGTAGTCTTTGTGTGTCGTGCGTTATCCTCAACTGCTTTGAGGATGATAATAATGTGCTGATGACATGTGGGTTTTTCATGAGGTTGTGCCTCACGTATCTCCTCCATTTTTTTCTGGTTTCTGAAAGGAAGAACATGTCAGTTATGCTAGTTAGTCTTGAAAGACAGTAGATCACATACAAAAAATGACAAAGAATGTTACTTTTTACATTCGCGTGTGCAGGAGAGAATGAGGGCTCGTTGGACTTCTCATTTGAGACCCGGCCAAACGGCTTTCGTTAATTGGCCGTGCAATATCACACAGCTGGGACTGATTAAAACTCTATACCGTGAAGCAAAGAGAAATTGGGAGAGGAAAGAAAGAGAGGGATGAGGAGAAGAAAGAGGCAGAGAGGGTTTCAAAAGGTCACGTTTTGCTCCAAAAAACTCCAAAAAAATGCATGAAATTTTGAATTGCAAGACAATGACAGTTATTGTAAGGAGCGTGTAGGATTTTTTTCAAGACAACTGTGCATATTCTCACGGATTTCACATTTGCAGACATTTTCTTTGAAATTTATTCCAGTTATTAACACAGTGATTTTTTGAAAAAATGCAAATCAGCGTAAAGTAAACAAAAAGAATCTAAAACACACACACATGCACACATTCATTTAACTTTCAGTTCAATTCAAGGTCTCATCAAACATTGATCTGTGCAAGCAGCTATTCCAACAGCTGGTTTGTGTAATCTCCAATCCATAATCTGTTATATCTGGTGTTGACCATCTTCCCTGTTTCTGTTACGCTGCTTTTGTGAAGAGCCCTCACACTGGTCATCAGCGCTTTGTGCAATCAAACCGTTTTTGGGCCAGATTTGGGAAGAGAATCGCGCTGATCTCAGTTTTAATTTTGGAATAGCTGAAAAATACGGAGGGAATTTCCCTGGATTTATTCCCTCTATCTCCTTTTGCTTTTGGAATGTGACATGTTGAACAGTCCTAAATCCTTTCCTCTCATGTCATTTACATACTACTCCTAATCTTCCAAAATCCCTCTCTCACGGAAATCAGTCGGGAATTTTTTCCAGAAGAGGGGGAATGAAGGAGGAAAAGCTGTCTCAACTGATATTTTATTACTCTGAGGGAATTACAAAGGGATTAGAGAGGAAATTGATGGGGTTCTCCATTTTGAACTATCTTCATGACTTTCGCTGTTGCTCTCATGCTCTCTGGATCCAGTTGTTTGCATTCGGGAATATTGATTATGTGGCAAAGCGGACATGTTTTTGAAAAAATCTAAGAAGGCTGAGCAATTTATAAACCTCTTTCAACTTCTTCATAAACAAACTTGTGTGCTTTCCTAGTCTTGTAGCCTGACTTCTGCTTGTCGCCATAAAGTCTGGTCCACATTGTAGCTCATTCTACTCAATAATAGCCCATTAAGAGCACAGTTTGCTTTTAATGTGATGTTTAGGTTTTTGTGAATCTGAAATCAAAACCCAGCTAACAGGAAATGTTCTCAGAACGTTGGCTAACATTCTCTAAAAGATATCTCAAAGTTAGCAAAAAATGTTACAGTAACATTAGCAAAATATTTGTTAAAGTTACATATCAAATATGAAAATGTTTTTCTTAGGTAGTTAGTATAACGTTTTAAAAATGTTATCTCATGCAAATACCATCATGTATTTTTAAGTGTGGCTTACGTTTCTATGATGTTTTTTAGACTGCTGTACACTTATGCTAATGAAAAATTGCAATACCACAAACCTTGCAAACTTTGGCAAATCCAGTGTTGAGGTCTTCCTTGGAAGGGCTTATTGGAACACTTTAATACCATGTAAACATAACTTGGTTTCCCAATGGGTCGATAAAAACATGACTCCTGGAAAACATGTAAACCCCAGTTATTTTTAGAGCTTGCTGTCCTGAGAAAACATTTTTAGAACATTTTTGGGTTCAATAAGCTCCAGAGGCCGAAATTTGAATTTACCTGCCTGGGGGTCTAGTATTTGTGCCCCCCCACCCCAAAATAACACAGGGGATGTCTTCCTCTCACAGGAAGTTCTTCATATGAAGCGAGTTGTCTTGGAAGGTCAAAGGTCAGTCTGCTTAGTCAGGGATTTCGCTCCTGTCAACAGCCTCAGATAAGGAGAGAGAGATTTTGAGAGTTATATTCATAACAGACACAGACAGAAAAAAACTAAGATGGAGAAAAGATTGAAAGTCGGAATGAGGAACACACAAACACACTGACACACATTATTTAGTGTTTTACAGAGTAAGAGGATTAGAGCTCCATTCAATGATAGTAAATCTACTTCTGTCGTAAACCAAAGACTCCATCTTTAAGCAAAAAGAGAGAAATGGCTGGGAACAATTTGGTTGAATTTCACCAAATAGACCTAAATTTTACAATACGAGAAATGATAAATAAAAAGAAAACACAAACGAAAATAAGTCAAAAAATGTAATAATAAATGTATTCAAGAAATTGAGGAGGAAATTATTTTTCATTAAAATTGTGCTGAAATAGAAAAGCCTTCAAGATTTTGTTTTGAGTTTGATTTTAAATGTGAAGTTTTCATGAGACTTGTGTGTGTGTGACAGCATTTTGTGTGTGTGTGTGTGTGTGTGTGTGTGTGTGAGACAGTATATCTGGCATTCTCCATTCTTCACTAATCAACACATTTTGCATGTGACCACTGAAAGACAGCAGGTCGTCCAGGCAACAACAGATCAGAACAGTGTGTGTGTGTGTGTGTGTGTGTGTGTGTGTGTTTAAATCTACAGGCTACCTTTTGTCCTCAAAACCAGCCTAAGCCATTTCTTTTTTATAATACATGTTCATGGCCTTATTTTTATAGTAACTTATCTATAAACGGTTTACCAAAGAAAAGTCCCATAAAGGTCATATTTATGGGTCCCCATTTATACTCTATATTAAAGTGTGGTTCAGGTGATGTAATCACAAATCATCACAAGTCAAAACATTGTATGTCTTTTGATGTTTATTTTAAATCATTCATTAAAACATCATGTGTGCTAATATTAAAATTCATTTGGGTTATTTGGGATAAATGTTGAAGTTATATAACAGTTATATTAATGAAAGCATGACTCACACATCCATGATGGACACATTTAATACACACAAACCCACATGCTAAACCTGCTAGCGTATGGATTATGCTAATGTCACAAAAATGCCAAAAATGAAGCACTCATCCACCTGATCTTTCCTTGTCACGGAACATTCCAACATGGCTGGCTGCTCGCAGGTTCTAACAGGATTACGGTACCACAGTAGGAGAACCGCAGGACGCTGCAGTGACCTGTAGAGAGATGCGATGCATGTGATGCGATTCAGAGGACGAATCAAAGGGAACAAATGTAACGTTATAATCTGGGTTTTGATATATTTACTGTAAAATGCATCGAAAGCAAAGAGGCATGTAGCTTCAGTCTGAAAATTCAAAGCACTATTTAGTTTGATATTAATTTCTAATAAAATATAAACAATATCAACAATACTACAAATACATAGTATAGGGTAAGCAATAAACTACAATATTTCATTATACTTCATAAACGTCAATGCACAATTTAATTTCAAGTATATACAAGGCAATGCAAAATTAACCAAAAAAACGAACCAAGATTTGAGAACTAAACATTTGTATAAACCCCCCACCCACTAAATATTACCTACAGATTTACACAAATACTAGATTTAATACAGATTTACACAATCATAATGGGCAGCACAGCCCATGTGAGATACCTGTGATTTACAGAACCAATTACAAAACCGACAAAAAAATAAATAATCACCCTTTCTGGAAACTCATTTGCATATTCATGACACACTCTTACTAGAAGCGTATTTGCATTAGCATGCTGGGTAATCTGGGAGAATTATTACATCACTGAGATGATGTCATCATGCATATGTCACCAGGCTGATGAATATGGGCATCTGAGGAATACAGATGAATACACTAAATATATTGATATATACAGATGACAGGTGCCTCTGTGTTAATCCATACTGTGACCGTCTATGGCTGCTTGTGCTTCAGCACGAATATTGCGTTCAGATGAGAGAAATAAGCTAATAATTTAATTATAATGACGGCAAGATGATGTATTATGTCATTTAAACATAACAGACATATACATTTACACATAAAAACATGCATAAACCATTAAAGAATATAACTAGCCTAACTAACCTGTTAACTAACTAACTAACTAGTAGCCTCGGTTTCAGACGCCACGCCCACATCTCTCTGTTTGAAGCTTACGCTATAATAGTGCGTTTAAACTTAACCATTTAGTTAACTTAGCAATTATTTAAACGCCACCAAAATAAATTATAACATATAAATAATTAACAATTCATCATCTTAGCATAACTCGAGGTATGTGTTGTTTAAAATACGTGTGTGTTTATGTACCTGTACAGCAGCCATCAATGTTTCTGAGGTAAATTCGACCTAAAACTTCAAATCAGCGGCTGTCAACGACGACGGCAAAAATAACCACATAATAAATCACTGGTCTGTCATATATAAGCTATTTCAAAACAATATATATCGCAATAAAGCGCAACACGCTGAGGTCTCAAACCCCTGTGAGGAGTTTGCGTCACTGACGTCACTGACGTCACAGCCGCCACCTGCCGCAAAGTGTATTACGTCATTATATTTCCAAGGCTACATAAACTATAAAAATATCTAAATGTGTCTTTTACTTTTCTTCAAAGATGTCATCTGATGATGAATTCATGATCGCCGATGCAAATCTATCAGCTTTCATGAAAAAGGTTTAAAATAGATTGGTAAGCCCCGCCCAGCAAGTTACCTGTTGAAGCACCTGTTAGTCAAAACATCAGTCAGTCTGTAAGGAGGCAGGTGAGTGTTGCTAACAAAATAAAACAGCGTTTGATAGATCACATAGCATGAAATGAGCTTAAATCATGTCATAACATAAATACATCAGATGCATTTGAACGTTTTGTGATGCTTTGAGATCATAACATTTGCAGAACCCATTTGTCATGTTGCAAGAAATCACGTTGCGCCTTTATAATGTATTTTATTGTATTGCATTTAATGTGTTTATTGTTAACATGTACGTATGTTAACTTTGATGCACTGTAAGGTAGTCAATGTGTTTGTTTCCAAAATAAGTTGCATTGTCATACAAGGAAATTCCCCTGAACTAGTCAAACCAGTTCAATCTGATTTTTTCCTCATTCTGTTGATTCATAAGGAGAGGAACGGTACAAAAATGTCCCTAAAGGTTAATAAAGATCTATGCAATGCAGACAAGAGGTGAGACCAACGTTATGAATACCTGTGAAGTTTTTAGGTATGAATGACTCTCAATCAGAATATCATTACAAATAATGTAAGATTTTACATTACTGTGGCTTTGCCAGTTTCCAGCAGGCGAGACCAGTTTCGCCTGTGTCCAGTTTTTTATCAATGAAGAGTGACAAATCAATGAACATGCCAATCCAATTCAAACATGGGGATTCTCTGATTGGACAAATGTAAGTCAAACTCTGCTGTATGTAGCTAAGCGTGGCTGTCACAGTTTTGACCTTGTAGTGGTTTTACTATATGGTTACATTTGTTAACATTAGTAAAGTACATTAGTTAACACACACAAGCAAATAGCTTAAAATATATATTCATATACTTACACAGAATTTATTCATCTTAGTTCATGCTACAGTAATTTTCAAAGTCAGACCCTGTATTTGTTTACAATAGTTAATATACAATGAACAATATACAATTATATTTGTTACATTTAAAAAAGATTAACACACTGTAAAAATATATTGCTATAAGATCGCTAATGTATTGTTAATAAATGTGACCTTATTGTACAGCGTTAATATTTGTCTTTAAGTTCTGGCAGGAGTTTGGACTCATCTGCACCCAGTAATTTATCCCTAAAAAGTGACAAATCGATGAACATGCCAATCCAGTTCAAAAATAACCAAAGGTAACCTAAACTAGTTTTGTTTTACTGCAGCTAACAATAGCTGTAATGGTTTTGTCAAAGAGATGATACAAGTAAAAGAACAAAATAAAAATAGATTTATAATATCACATATCTTTTCTTATTTACAGCTCAGATGTGAGTCGAGTTCTGTCAAAGACGGATGATAGTGCAAATAAGCGCAATACTGAAACAAATCTGTCTCACCAGAGGTAAGTGTCATTTAAAATATACAGGAGAATATATATATTAATAACTTATATGTGCAAACAAATTAAATTGAAGTAATTTTCTGTGTTTTTTTTATCTTTATTATTTTTAGACATGAACCACCATCATTTAATGCAGAAATCTACAAAAGATTAAAAACACAAATTAAAATGAGACATCAGTGTGTTTCTGAAGGATTTGTCAAGCAGGGAAAACCAATAATGCTAAATGAGATCTACACAGAGCTCTACATCACAGAGAGTGAGAGTGGAGAGATCAGTAATGAGCATGAGGTGAGACAGATTGAGAAACAATCCAGGAGAGCAGCAACAGAGGACAAACCAATCAAATGCAACGACATCTTCAAACCTTCATCTGCAGAAGACAAACTCATCAGAACTGTGCTGACAAAGGGAGTCACTGGCATTGGAAAAACAGTCTCTGTGCAGAAGTTTGTTCTGGACTGGGCTGAAGGGAAAGAGAATCAGGACGTATGCCTCATATTTCCACTTCCTTTCAGAGA
>JBAJNP010013244.1:0-12366 GCA_036877545.1 Yasuhikotakia modesta | reverse complement strand
GTGTGTGTGTGTGTGTGTGTGTGTGTGTGTGTGTGTGTGTGTGTGTGTGTGTGTGTGTGTGTGTGTGTGTGTGTGTGTGTGTGTGTGTGTGTGTGTGAGAAAACAGCCATGAATGTTCAGTAACTCCATGGAAACAAGCATGTGTCTTCATGCATGTGTCTTCATGCATGTTTCCAGGGAGGACGTGCAGAATGAAGATGCATGTCTGCAGAGGATGCAAGATGCATCCAGATTCATGCATGTGCATCGGTGCATTAATGACACGCAGCAGGCATTACTAGTTATATTTCTCTTCATCAGTAAAGAGAACATCCTCCATTGCCTGCGTTCATGCGTTTGCATTGCAGTCACGTGCAGTCGGGTTGCTGCGTGACGTCACTTCTTCCACCTCACCGCCGCGGTTCGTTCGGCTCGCTCCGCCATCGGACCGATCACGTGACCGCGCGTGACGTCATTGCCGTAGTAGCGTCCGACGCGCCGCTGCGATTATAACGCGCGTCGCCGCACATCCAGAACAACCACAGACGCGTTGGTCCCGTTTTGTGCTTTTGTGACGCTCGCGTGTAAAGCAGCGACGCCCTGACGCGTGACATCTGCCGAGAGCGTTAATATTAAACCCCTGTACTGCACATATACACACTTATTATATTCACGTGTTAGTCGTATTAAAGTGTCTTTTAATGCTATGCAAAGTAAATGAGTCTCCATGGGAACAGCTTTACTAACACTGATTGGTTGACTGATGGTTAGCTGATGGTTGACTGATGGTTGGCTGATGGTTGACTGATGGTTGGCTGATGGTTGGTTGATGGTTGACTGATGGTTGGTTGATGGTTAGCTGATGGTTGGTTGATGGTTGACTGATGGTTGACTGATGGTTAGCTGATGGTTGACTGATGGTTAGCTGATGGTTAGCTGATGGTTGACTGATGGTTAGCTGATGGTTGGTTGATGGTTGGCTGATGGTTGACTGATGGTTGACTGATGGTTACCTGATGGTTAGCTGATGGTTGACTGATGGTTAGCTGATGGTTAGCTGATGGTTAGCTGATGGTTGACTGATGGTTGGTTGGTTGTAGGGTGAGGAAGCTGAAGGAGACTTTGGGGAGCGTCCAGCAGCTGGATAAGAACATGAGTAACCTCCGCTCATGGCTCTCTCGTGTTGAGGTCGAACTCAACAAACCTGTGACCTACAGCATCTGTGACACCGATGAGATCCAGCGCAAACTCACAGAGCATCAGGTAACTCACATCTAACACCCATCTGTGCTTTTCTTACCATTCTAATTAATAAGAAGAGAAAGTGAGACTAATCTCCTAGAGTAAACATAACTAGTACAGTAACACCAGTAACACGATTCTCTGCATATTATGGTTGTTTGAAAAGCACAATGCATTATGGGACTGATGTTTACGTGTTGACAGAACTGGTAGATGTGTGGAGATGTTGTGTTTGTGGTGACAGGATTTGCAGAGGGACATAGAGCAGCACACAGAGGGGGTGGCGTCTGTTCTGACCCTCTGTGATGTTCTGCTGCACGACACAGACGCCGACGGCAGCGACGGAGAGAACGACTCCATCCAGCAGACCACCCTCAGCCTGGACCGCCGCTGGAGGAACATTTGTGCCATGTCCATGGAGAGAAGGATGAGGTAAATGCGAACAAATATTCACACGTGAAGATGGTAACGTTCAGACGTGATCGTTCTGATACATACCGCGTGGCTCCTGCTGCAGGATCGAGGAGACGTGGCATCTGTGGTGCAAGTTTCTGGATGACTACACGCGCTTTGAGGAGTGGCTGAACACAGCGGAGCGTGCGGTTGCTAACCCCGCCACCACAGACGTGATGTACACCTGCGCTAAAGAGGAACTCAAGAAGTATGAGGTCAGCGAGACTGTTCAGCTGTTGATCTCATGCTGCTGTAAACGTGAGACTCGTTCTAACTCTGTTGTTTAACATAAACACGCAGGCCTTACAGCGGCAGGTCCATGAGCGGCTGACGCAGTTGGAGCTGGTTAATAAACAGTACAGACGTCTGGCACGAGAGAATCGGACCGACGGCGCCAGCAAGCTGAAGATGATGGTGCACGAGGGGAACCAGCGCTGGGACTCTCTGCAGAAGAGAGTGTGTGCGGTGCTGCGGAGGTTAAAGGTCAGACTGGGTCAAATTCTGTAATATTATATACATATGTACATCTTCTCATCCATCTAAATCTCTGATGCAGCACTTCACATCTCAGCGTGAGGACTTTGAAGGAACGAGGGAGGGGGTTCTGGTCTGGCTGACGGAGATGGACCTCCAGCTCACCAACGTGGAGCATTTCTCCGAGAGCGACATCCACGAGAAGATGCGTCAGCTGAACGTTAGCACATGCTGATCTGATGTTCCCAGTGTAATGTAGAGGTTGGGTGAGTTTGTCTGAAGTTCTGGTTTGTCACGTCCTGCAGGCGTTTCAGCAGCAGATCATAATAAACTCTGAGAAGATCGACGCTCTGATCGTGTCTGGAGAGCGTCTGATCCAGAGGAGCGCGCCGTCGGACGCCGTGCTGATAGAAGACGAGCTGGAGGAGCTTCACTCGTACTGCCAGGAAGTGTTCGGAAGAGTCGCCCGGTTCCACCATCGTCTGATCAGAAGACGGCCGGTCGGTCTCACAACATCCTTCTTCATAATAACTGACTGAGATCACAGACATAACAGACATAAATAAGTGATTGTTGACTGTTGTCCCTGTGTGTGTCATGTGACTCTGTACAGCTGCAAACTGTAACTTTGGTTTTGAAAAGGAAAACAAAAATCAATTGAACAAGTTCTGAAGTGCTTATTTTACTCTTCTTCACAACAGTAAGTGTATAATAATAATTCATCATCTGTCAGGTGTGATTTTGGCTTAATTTGATTTCAAAACAGCACTTGAATTTGTAGCTGTATATTTTGAGACGGGAGCAGAGAAATGACCGCCTGCCGCTTTAAATCAGTCGACTTGCTCATTCATTTCTTGTTTTTCTTCTCAAATTTTTTTACATCTTTATTTCCTGTCTGTTAATCAGAGATCATGTGACTGTCTCCTGGTCTTGTCGTAGGTTCTGGACGAGGACAGAGGTTTCTCTGAGCACGACACGGACCCACAGGACTTGGAACCAGAGGACTCAGACACGGACCCAGACTCGGAGGTCTCGGCTGAGTTGAGTGGGGTGTGGGAGCAGGCGGAGGATGAGGCCGATGTGGGTTGTGCTGTTTCTCTGATGGGTCACCTGACAGCAGCCGCTCTGGAGCGCTCCGGGTGCGAGACCCCCGCTAGTGTGGATTCCATCCCACTGGAGTGGGACCACACCGTCGATGTGGGGGGATCTTCATCACCAGAGGAGGATGAGGAGCTGACATACTGCAGTGCTCTGTCAGGTAACAGTTTACTAGCATTTCCTGTATAATCAGGGCAAACCGGTTCTGTACGTCACGCTGGTTGTCTGTTATTCACGACAGCATGTGATGCAGGTTCACACAGATGTGGGTTTAATGTGGGTTTGTGGGTATCTGCAACTTTGCTTTTTTTGTTTGCAAGCTTTCCATCTGTGGCTGCTGACTTCCTGTCTCTCTCTATCTCTCTCTCTCTCTCTCTCTCTCTCTCTCAGGGAGGTCAGTGGAGATGTGGCTTTCTTCAGACAGCAGCACACAGACCTATGTGAGTACACACACACTCTCACACACACACTCTCACACACAATCTCACACTGAATCTGAAATCTCTCTGTCAGCTGTGTAAGTTAATGTGGTACGTGTCTCTTCTCTGTGCAGGATAAGCTCATGTCTGAGTGTGTTGGTAATATAAACAGCATCAAGCGTGTGAAACAGATTCTGGGTGAAGAACTGGCAGATCAAACAGGTACTGCATCAACACAAGTGCCAAACCATCGCTGAGTTTTTAAGATGGCTGAACATTGATCTCTGATCACCTGTGAGCTCAGGGGTCATGGAGCGCTGCGAGTCGCCACAGATGCAGCCGCAGCAGGTGCAGTCGTGCAGCGTGCCGCAGGACCCTCAGCAGTGGCACAAGCTGAACTCTGACCTCTTTGATGTCACGGCGTGGCTGAACGCTGTGATGCCGGAGCTGGAGAAACTTCAAACGCTGGAGCCCAAAAGCAGCATCAGAGACATGGAGCGCAACATCCACAAAATCAAGGTGCTGAGGCTGTTCTTGCCTTACATATACTGTCTGTAAAATCTGTGGATTACAGTATTTTTGTAGTTTTTTGTAGGTTGATGTTGTTTCTTTCTCAACAGGAAATGCAGAGAACGTTCAACAGCTACAAGTTTAAGATGATTGGTGTTAATCTAAGTGGGCGGGACTTCCAGCACGGAGACGGTGCAGAACTGCAGGAAATGCGTGAGAATCTGCAGTCAGCCAATCAGAAATGGGCGCAGGCATGCGCGGCGCTGGACGACTGGGAACACGGACTGCATCAAGCGCTCATGGAGTGTCAGGTAAGGACAACACCTGTGATATCACAACAACTCCAGCACACTAACAGCAGATGTGATGATGGTAAGATAAACACCTCAGCGCTGTGAGAGGTTTGTTTGTTTCTGACATCTGAACTGCAGCTGTTAGTTTGTGCAAGAGTTTATCTGAAACTCTTCCGCTCCGAACAGGACGCTGGTTCACCACAGAAAGCATTTGTGGTCGTTTGGTTGTTTGTTGCTGAACTACACAAATGTTAGGTGCAGACATTTCTGTCCGGCTAACAGGGAACATAGAACGTTAACATTAACTTCCTTACAGAAATGTTAGTAGAACATTTTTAACGTTATATATATTTAAAACATTATTCTTGTTGTAGGAATGTTTTAAAAAGTTTACAAAATTAAAAAAAGTTTGGAAAACTATGTTAATCAATGAATATTGTGAATATTTGAATGTTTTTGTTGCTGAATGGAAACATGGAGCAGTTGAACTCTCAGTGTTCCGTGACGCTTGTTTGAAAGATCTCTTCATCTGCCTCTCAGCTTGAATGCATGAAGTCTTTCTTTGCAAACAAAAATGACAGTATCTCAGTTTCACACTCATGAATGTTTGCCAATGTCAGCAGACAGGATTTACACTCGCGCTTAAAGAGCAAATTAAAAAGAATTGTGTGGCTGGATTTGTGTGTCTGGCGTAGTGCAGTGAGCACACACACACATACACACACTCTTACACACATACACACACTCTCACACACACACACACACACTCGCACTCTCTCACACACACACTCATGTTGTGTTCCGTGTGTCTCAGGACTTTCACGAGACGCTTCAGTCTCAGCTGCTGTGGTTGGCTAAAGCAGAGAGTCTGCGTTTCATGGTCAACATCCACGACCTCAACACAGACCTCAACACACTGCTGCAGCACCGACAAACACTGACGGTATGTTTGTTCAGTTTGTTCAGAAGTTCCTTTTTAGGGGCAGTAGATGATGTTTTGGTGACGGTTTGGGTTATTTGTGTCTGTTATCATTGAGGATTAGATAGAATTGATAGATAGATAACTGATAGATAACTGATAACTGGTGGTTAGTGATTAGTTACTGTAGTGGTTACTGCTGAGGTTAGGTTTAGGGTTAGTAGACTGGTAGGTTGGTTACTGCTGAGGTTAATTTTTTGAAGTGTGTTTTCTGTGTGCAGTCTGTTCAGCAGGATTTAATGTCTCGTGAGGAGGAGGTTTGCTCCCTGCAGGAGATCTCCTCCCACATCCTGCTACAGGACCAGGGGGAAGACACCCTGGAGGCCAAAGAGAAAGTTCACGTCATCAGCAACAAATTACGCCTGCTGATCAGACAGATCGCCCACGACCTTCATATACTGCAGAACAGACTGGTGTGTATCTCTCTCTCTCTCTCTCTCTCTCTCTCCTCACACACACTGATGTCTTCTGTTCTCCTGCAGGACTCATCGGGTCGTGACGCATTAACACGGCCGTCGGTACAGAACCTCTTCTTCTCTTTCTCCATAAAACTCACTTCACATGTGGATTATTTATGCTGTAATACTCAGTGATTAAAGCTGAGATGCAGTAATGCGGGTGACTCAAACTGTAGTGCGTCACAGAACTGCAGATGAGTTACATTCTGAGAGACAGTTATACCTCTGAGAAACACTGACTCATATCTCTCTCTCTCTGTAGGGCAGCTCAGGAGTTCAGGCTTTTACACAGAGATCTTCTACATGCATAAAGTAAGCTCTGTGTGTGTGTGTGTGTGTGTGTGTGAGGGAGAGAGAGACAGCATCTGTATTCATGTGTTTCTGGGATGTGTTACACACACATTCACTCACACACACACTCTTTACACACCATTTCTCCACGTTCACCTTTTTTAAGAGGGACATATTTCACGTTGCTCTTCACAGCTCAGTGTTAATAAAACATCTGCGTGTTTATGTAGATTTGTGTTTCAGAAACTCAGTTACAGACACACACTGATGAAGAGCTGAATACAGTCTGAATAAAAGCATCTGCATAAAGACTGTAGTTATACATGGATCAGAAAATGTAAAGAAAATGTGAAAATGAATTATAGCATGTTTCACTCTGTAAACTACTGCTAAGTACTGCTAAACTAAGTAGTTTATCCAGCTAACCTCAACCTCTCTCTGTCTCTCTTTCTGCAGGGCTGATCAGTCACATTCGTCTGCAGGAAGGATGTTTGTGTGCCGGGTGTTGCGTGCCGCGCTGCCGCTGCATGTTGTGTTGTTGTTGCTGCTGCTGGTGGCCTGTCTGCTGCCGCTGTCACAGCACGACTACAGCTGCACCCTCACCAACAACTTCGCCAGATCCTTCTACCCCATGCTGCTGTACACCAACGGACCCCCGCCCACATGAGAAAGACCCTCAGATAGCAGAGAGAAACAGGGAACACTCCAGATCTTTGGCTAATGTTCTGTCCCAATTTTTAAAACGCTTGTATTTACGTTAGTAGAACTGTAAAAATGTTTTTAAAGTTTTTAAACGATATACATTTAAAATGTTTAGTATCTAAAAAACTGAATGTTTTGTGACCAAGCAATAATGTTTATACAGCGTCAAAAAACTTTTGAATGTTCATAGAATTTTCAATAACACAATTTTGACATTTTTGTTACAGAAACTTGTATATTTGTAGTATATTGTCTTTTGTTTGTATATTTGTAGTATATTGTAGCAGATCACAACTTATCTGCCATTCAGAGTTTGAATTGTAAATGACACATGAACTTATAGCTCATGTAGACTTTATTTTTGTGTGAGTGAAGCCTGAAAATCAGGTCATATATTCATAAATATTGACTAATCAGAATATTTTATTTTTAGCTTTTTTACTGTTTTCTCTGTCAAAGCCCTGGAGTTTATAAAGGAGAAAGTTTGCAAGTTGAAATTTTTGTCTTTGACATTTAATTTATTCAGCCTGATGTTGCTGCGAATTACGTGAAACTACTGAAATGATTAAGTTATGGAATATTAAACAACAGAGACCTGATAAATGATATTATTGTTTGATGGCTTTGGAAACTGAAGTTTCTTTAGCAGGAGCCGCTGGGGTTGAGATCTCGGCTCTCAGATGTTTCAGAAAGAATCATGTGAATGTATTTTTATTGATCATGCAGAAATAATGTTTAATGGTCTTTTGCTGCTGTTACATTAAAACAAATGACAGTTTAAATCTGAACTGAAACAAACAAATGATTTCCTCTTTTTTGATGTTTCAACAGAATTGTTGCTGTATGGATTCAGTTCATGGTGTGACTGAAATAAGATATAAATAACAGAGACATGTTTAAAATGAATGAATTTATTTTGCAGAAAATGTTGCACTGACTGAGCCAGTGAACAAACACGATACAGAGATAAATGTGCAGTTTGTGCTTTTTTATTTTAAGTAATTTACTACAAATAAACACAAATATGTACAAGTGTTCACACATCTGAGCCCAACAGAAACTTTGTGTACAGTTTTGGCAATAAAAATGTTTTGGTCACTCGCAGCGTCGGTCATCAGTAAATCAAACCTAATGTGTCAAAATGACCCTCATGTTTCCTTGAAATGCAGTCCAACGTAAACACTTCTAGCACCTGAAAACTTGGTTAAGTCACTGTTTTTTATCATACGCATGATAAACGCCACGTTTCCAGAGTAAGATGAGCGTTTGTGTAGATTAAGACAGACCACAGGAATCAAACACAGACATTTTGTAAAGTCACATTTATCATCAATGACAATGACATGAATTTTATAAACCACAAAAGGTTTGCAATGAACAAGCACCACAGTTGCAGTTACGACCACCCCAGTATCTTACTGTACATACAGTAATTTACTGTACATAAACACAGACGGCGTACAAAAATGAAACTATTGTGTTATGCATTTTTTAATTCATAGTGTTTTGGCCAGTTATCAGACCAGAATGACAAACACAAATGAAGCAGAACTTTATGAAGGTTTTTGAAACGCAAAACTCAAACGTTGGTTAATTGCTCTATTGCTACAAAACATGAACAGAATTAAAGGTACAATGAATGATTTTGTGATGTCACACTGATCAGCCAATGGCATGACTTTTGAGTGGGAAACTAACCAATTGATGGCAGATGGGGGAGTGTTTAAAAAACGTTTGAAAACTGAAAATATTTTCTGCAGTTCTGAGGGGCGCCACAAATGTTTCACCATCAGTTGATGGAACCTATAAAACGAACCTATAAAATGAATCTATAAAACGATTCAGTGCTAGAACTTCAAACATGATGTTTTTAAAGACTGTGTGTAAAAGCTTTTAAAGCTTGACACTGTGCCACAAGATAAGGCAGATACTTCAGTTCAAATGTAGTGTGTTAAAGTTGGATCGGTAGGTGTTTGTAAACCATGCCTGGGTCTGGCTGTCGTTGAATTTGGTTGAATTCAGCAGATTTTGACCAGCAGACACTGTCAGTCTGTGTCCATGTGATCTCTGTGCAGATGAGAACAAACATCATCCTCTGTTTCCTCAGCGCTAGAGATGGAGACATTGAATAATGTTACTTATGTATACATTCATAATTCAAATTCATAAGTTTACATTCATAATATAAACATTCATTTTAAATGAATCTTTATTATACATTTGTGATATACTTTTCAAAGCAAACATTTTTTTTATATTTTTATTTTGTTTTAAAAAAATGTAGTTTCAACAATTTAAACGATTTCGTTTAAAGCAAAAACAACTGAAATCTGAGCGCTGGCTTGCAGACCCGTTTGTGTTAAAATGTTTGTTTAAAGATTCTTCAGTGAAACAGGAAGTTAAGGTGGGACACCAGGTTTTTAACGCTTCTAAATGTGGGTGCTGTCTAATGTTTTGAAGGACAATAAATTAATGTTTTATTCTGAGAATATAAGTCTTGCAATTGACTGACAGCTGGTGGTATTTAGATTCTCCAACACCATAAATCATCATTTTACTTACTGTGGACTGAAGTTCTCCTGGTGGTGGTTCTCCTGTCTGTTCTCTTGGTGGTTCTCCTCCCTGTTCTCTTGGTGGTTCTCCTGTCTGTTCTCCTGTCGTTTCTCCTGGTGGTTCTCCTGTCTGTTCTCCTGGTGGACCTGCAGTGAGGCACCAGCGTGGGCCTCCAGCATTCTGCTGCTCTGAGACGTGTTGGCGTCCAGCATCTCCAGCAGAAGATCATATAGCAACACCACGTTCTTTCTCTTCATGTTTGACAGATGCTCAATGCCTTTGTTGCTAAGGGTTACAGGAGGGGATCGGTGTGAGCAACAGCAAACTGAACAAAATAATTATGGGATGGATTTACATCTGTGTCTGTACAAGCTGTACTACAAAATGCCCTCAAATATAAACAAATATATAAACATACATATATTATATCTATAGGGTATGACACACACACACCTGAGGTGTCGGATGTGTGACAGCAGCATCAGCAGGTGAGCGAGTCGAATGGACTGCTGCTGTGTGGACAGCCCGGTTCTGGAGATGATCCACACCAGAGCATCAGTAACAGAGTCCAGCAGCTTCAGAACTTTCCCTCGACTCTCCACATCTTCAGGAGTCTCAGGAAATCCTGAACAGTTATCTGTCCATAAACACACAACCAGAGATGTAAGACAAACACGTGTGGGTTCTGCTCGGTTTTGCACAAGAAAGTGATGCAGTGTACAAGGGGACATAAATAAAATATTACACATACACAAACACATACACAATAGCACAAACACACACACACACACACACACACACAGTGTCGTACTGGAGTTGAGCAGGATCATGGCTTTCAGACAGACGTATTCTTCTCTCTGCAGCTTCAGTTCTCTGAACCTAGAGGTGGTGGCCAACAGCATGTCAAAGATCTCCATGATGCCCTCCACACAGCTGCCCTCATCCCTGAGAGACAGAGAGAGAGAGAGAGAAAGTCCACAATCATGAATTATCAAGCAATCAGATTCATACTATCATCAATTACTCTGTCAGACACACACCTGAGACTGAAACTATTCTACCCCTGATTCTCACCCGATCCAGTAACTCACCCTCACAGAAACCTTTCTGCAAGTTTTTTGGTATGTTTTGAAATTCATTTGCAGCACTGGCTGGTCCGTACAATGTAGGTGTGTCACTTTATCAACCTTCTGAGAACATTTGGACCCCAAAATGATAGAAAACAAACACACACACATCCCTGTGTGAGAAATGAGTAGAGAAAACTGAGCTTTTGTTATGAGAACACAGCAAGGTTAGTTAAGACCTGGAGATTATTACCATGGAAGAAGAATATTCAGTTCCACAGACACAAAACAAACCAAATTAGCATGTACACACACACACACATCAATGTTATACACAAAACACAACAGCTATTATTAATATATAATCTTTTAAATTCAGGTGTGTAATCTACACATGCACATATTCATGTGACCATGTGATATTCATACATACACACATACACACAACATCTTATCTGAAGGTCAAAGAATGAATCCAACACAAGCTCTTCTCAGATGTTTCCACCACAGAAGCTATGATCCAGTCTCTCCCACTGAACGTTTGAGAAGAAAAAACACATTTTCTGCTGCCATTTGCTGCAGAAGTCACTGAGCATTTGTGCTGAACACTGTTACTATAGTAACCAGAGCAGGTACAGACACTGAACACAGATGCGATCTCGACAAAACTCAGATAATTGATGCTAACAGACAGAAAAATAAATCCTGAGAGCTGGAGTTAAACTCAGGTTCTGCTGAGAGTTGATCAGAGAGAATATTTATCATATTGTCCTTTTTTAATTCTGATACAGAAATATATGCATAAACTCTACAGTGTTAATTGTGTTCATTCTGTTATATGTGTTAATTGTGTTATATGTGTTAAATGTGTTATATGTGTTATATGTGTTATATGTGTTATATGTGTTAAATGTGTTATATGTGTTATATGTGTTAATTGTGTTAAATGTGTTAAATGTGTTAATTGTGTTAAATGTGTTATATGTGTTATATGTGTTAAATGTGTTATATGTGTTAATTGTGTTATATGTGTTAAATGTGTTAAATGTGTTATATGTGTTAAATGTGTTAAATGTGTGTTAATTGTGTGTTAATTGTGTGTTAAATGTGTGTTAATTGTGTGTTAATTTTGTGTCAATTGTGTGTCAATTTTGTGTCAATTGTGTGTCAATTGTGTGTTAATTTTGTGTCAATTGTGTGTTAATTTTGTGTCAATTGTGTGTTAATTTTGTGTCAATTGTGTGTTAAATGTGTTAAATGTGTTACATGTGTTAATTGTTTTGTATGTGTTAAATGTGTTATATGTGTGTTAATTGTGTGTTAATTGTTTTATATGTGTTAAATGTGTTAATTGTTTTGTGTGTGTTAAATGTGTGTTAAATGTGTGTTAATTGTGTGTTAATTGTTTTATATGTGTTAAATGTGTTAAATGTGTTAAATGTGTGTTAATTGTGTGTTAATTGTGTGTCAATTGTGTGTTAAATGTGTTAAATGTGTGTTAATTGTTTTATATGTGTTAAATGTGTGTTAATTGTGTGTCAATTGTGTGTTAAATGTGTTAAATGTGTTGATTGTTTTGTGTGTGTTAAATGTGTGTTAATTGTGTGTTAAATGTGTTAAATGTGTTAAATGTGTTAAATGTGTGTTAATTGTGTGTCAATTGTGTTAAATGTGTTAAATGTGTTAAATGTGTTGATTGTTTTATACGTGTTAAATGTGTTAAATGTGTTAAATGTGTTGATTGTTTTATACGTGTTAAATGTGTTAAATGTGTTGATTGTTTTATACGTGTTAAATGTGTTAAATGTGTTGATTGTTTTATACGTGTTAAATGTGTTAAATGTGTTA
>JBAJNP010013243.1:0-12366 GCA_036877545.1 Yasuhikotakia modesta | reverse complement strand
AAGACAATGGTGCAGTGATGTCATGATTGGTTGATGCCATCACAGGAACATGCACATACTTCACTAGTGTTTATGACTTCAGAGGCAGGAGGCTTGGTATAAAAGTATGAAATACCAAATTAAAGACAATTCAATAATATAATAAAATATTTGCAGGCAGATGGTGTAGTTTAAGAATCAACCAGCATAAAGGTGCAAGCAAGAGAGTTTGTTCAGGTTTAAGGTAGTTACACACTGTATGTGTGTGTGTTATAAGGGATGTGTAGAAGGCTGGGGTGTAGAGTAGATTGGAATGTGTAGTAGATTGGGATGTGTAGTAGGCTGGGATGTGGAGTAGACTGGGATGTGGAGTAGATTGGGATGTGGAGTAGGCTGGAATGTGTCGTAGACTGGGGTATGGAATAGACTGGGATGTGTAGTAGACTGGGGTGTAGAGTAGACTGGGATGTGTAGTAGACTGGTTCTATTTCAAACAATTCTTTAAAGGGCATTGTCTTTAATTCCATTCTCTCTCTTTCTCCCTCTCTCTTTCTCTCTCTCTGTTGCAGTGAGTATGCCGGCCAGTGAAAATGAGTCTGTGAACACTGATAATGCTCCAGCTGGAGATATGGAGGGAGAAACCTGCTGTACTCGCATGGCGTAAGTCTCCACAGCACCACATTCCACCCATTTTCTTCTTGTCTTTTTTCTGATCTTCTCTGTTTCCCTCCAGGCTATTTAATTCTCTTCAGAAATATTCTAGTCTATCAATCATATAATAGTTACGATGATAGTTTTTGTAGTTGATTTGTAGGTGTAGGGGCTTTAGTTAGTGTTAGATGGATTAGTGGTAGTTAGTCAGTGTTAGTAGGCGGAGTCAGCACGGCCCAATGAGCGGCTTCTCTCGCTCCCGTGATCTTCAGTGTTGTTCTTACTCTGTGCGTCTGTTGCTGTTGTCTTTCTGTCAACTGCACACTGATGTCAGTTACATTTGAAACCTTATATTTGAAAGACATTTGAACAGTAAACACACTTAGTTTGGATAACTTTTAATTTAAATAACATCAAATTTGGAACAAACTTTATGACATACTTAGGCACTTAAGATACATAGAAACACAGGCCCAAACTCATTTTCTTTCTTTCTTTCTTTCTTTCTTTCTTATCTATCTTTCTTTCTTTCTTATCTATCTAGCTATCTCGCTATCTCATCTATCTCATCTATGCATCTACATACCTGTAAGTCTGTCCATCCATCCGTCCGTCCATCTGTAAATATATCTTGTGGGTGCCACTGAGTTGCCCCTGCTCGTCATCTTTAGTTCCTCAAGGGGGGCGCTGTACCAATCAAATGACGTATGATCAGGGCCAACTGACTGCCACCCCAGACCTGCTGTCTCTGTGGAAACACTGTCCTTCATGATGTCGTGTCTGTTTTGTATGTATAATACATTCTGTTTTCCATTCCAGAAATAGGATCTCCAAGTCCAAATTCAGGTTAGTACATCACACACTGTCTGAAGGCGAGGCCGTCGTCTGTTACTGCTGTGCATACAGTGTATGTGTTTGTGTGTTTGCGTGTTTGTGTGTGTCTGTGTGGTGTTTTTGTTGTATTTTGAGGCCAGTGTTGTGATCATCACGGTTGCCCTTTTATCAATGACAGGAAACCTGTTAACAGGTTTAGCTATTATCATTCAGATTAGATTTTAGTCTTTAGATCCTCAGTGCTAGTGAAACACAGCTAGCACAGGTATTATTTAGTTGTGTGATGTTTTCAGAACTACATTTGTTGGCTAGTAAGAAAAAGTTTTTATCCCTTTAGGGGTGGGAATGGCCATATTTTGTCTTACATAGCATCACCTTATCTCGCTCTCTCTTTCTCTCATTCTCTGTGTGTGTCTGTCTGTTTCTGTAGCCGATATTCTCGCCGGTGGAATCGGTTATGCCGGCGCAAGTGTCGTGCGGCTGTGAAGTCGAACGTGTTTTACTGGCTGGTGATTTTCCTGGTGTTTTTGAACACGCTAACCATCGCCTCAGAACACCACCAGCAACCAGACTGGCTCACAGATGTACAAGGTATAACACTGCAAATACAATTAAAATAATGACAACTTTCATTACTGTTCATTGCTAACCAAGGGCAGTGGTTCAGCTAATGTTTACATAGTTTACAAAACCAGCTTCCATATATGTAATAATTTGAGAAAAGGATTGTTTTGGTAGAGAAAGTCGGCCCACAGGAATTATATTCGTAAATGCAGAAATAACATTTCATACAGTTTCATTTCTAAAGGGATGACAGAATAATGACCCATTTTGTGTTACTGTAAATGCTAAACTTAGTTTTGGTTGTTTTGACAAAGGGGCAAGTCAGAACAAATATCTGTGTTGACAGGCCACATTTTCTGTTGAAAGAACTAAACTTATCTGTTTAACCAAGAACATTTTGTTACAGTTAGTTTAGGCATTTTGATGTTTAATAATGTACGCACATCAGCTTTAGGCAGTTTATACAATGTAATTGTCTAACCGTATAAAGCAATACTGGTTATTTGAATAAACATAACTCTATTACTGTGTATATTAACATGTATTAAACTAAAACACACCACCGTTTTTGCCCTTTTGAGTGTGTGTGCAGTAAACATCTCCTGTTATCGAATAGGAATGTTGTGTTTGTGTTTTCAGACATTGCCAATAAGGTTCTGCTAGCCCTCTTCACCGGCGAGATGCTGTTGAAGATGTACAGCCTGGGCCTACAGGCGTATTTCGTCTCCCTTTTCAACCGCTTTGACAGTTTTGTGGTGTGCGGTGGGATCCTGGAGACCATTCTGGTGGAGACGAAGATCATGTCACCCCTCGGAATCTCTGTTCTGAGATGCGTCCGCCTTCTCCGCATCTTTAAGATCACGAGGTGCGTTTCGGTGACGCGCGATCTGTGGTGATTCCGCTAGCGTGACGTTGTATCACAACTCCGGCTTTTTTCAGGTACTGGAACTCTCTGAGTAATCTGGTGGCGTCTCTGCTGAACTCGGTGCGTTCGATCGCCTCTCTGCTCCTGCTGCTCTTCCTCTTCATCATCATCTTCAGCCTGCTTGGCATGCAGCTCTTTGGGGGAAAGTTCAACTTCGATGAGACGCGGCGTAGCACCTTCGATAACTTCCCGCAGTCTCTTCTAACAGTCTTTCAGGTTTTGCTGCAGTCACGTGAACTTTGCACCTTTTACACGGTCAGTTTGAATTTTGACATTGATGTTTAATCTCACGATGCCAGATTTTGACGGGAGAGGATTGGAACTCTGTGATGTACGATGGCATCATGGCGTATGGAGGACCATCGTTCCCTGGAATGCTCGTCTGTATATACTTCATCATCCTCTTCATCTGCGGAAACTGTATCCTGTTTAGCATGACATCACTTCTGTTTTATGTGACACAATGCAAAGCAGTTCACTGTAAAGCTGATAGCAATGTTCCTGAATGCTGATTGGTCGCTATAAATATGGCTTCTGTATAGCTACAGTGTGATGCAAGATATCTGGCCTTTCTGCTTCTATGTATATTACAGCACATGGACTTTGTGTCTTCGAGAGGAAGTTAAAATTTACTCCTGGATGAAACATACATTTTTAATGTCCAACTTAATGAAACTTTAATTTTTAATTAACAATTTAGCAACCTTTAATTAATTTGCTTAACAGCTGTCTTTAACTGTTCACAGTATAGCACAGTACAACTTAAAGACAACACAAAGCTAACACACAACATAGCACAAATTGGAGTAACACAAGATAACACACAATACATTACAAACATGACATTTCAATACATTACATTTGACTCTTTAATGTACAGGTAATTCAAGGTATATGTTAGCAATACAGTCCCAAGGAATCAAACATATGACCTTACATTTATTCATTTGGCAGATGCTTTTATCCAAAGCGACTTACAGTGAATTCAAGGTACACATATTTTTATCAGGACTTGCCTTCCCCTGGGATCAAACCCATAACCTTTGCGGTGTTAACGCAATGCTTTACCAGTTGAGCTAACAGGAAGGCTATTACTAGTGGCAGTCTCAACCAGATTCACACGTTATACTGCCGCTTGACTCTCAATGACAAACTGGCATTGTTCAGTTTATTCTCTTTCAGTTTCACATTGTCCCAATTTTCACAACAAGCTCCTGAGCTCCAAACAGACATCCTCCTAAACGTCTTCTTGGCCATTGCCGTGGACAACCTGGCAGATGCAGAGAGTCTGACGTCGGCCCAAAAAGAGGAAGAGGAGGAGAAAGAGAGGAAGAAGCTGGCCAGGTTCAAATGAGTTGAATGCTCTGAGATAGTCTGAGAACCCATAAAACCATCCTATGAGGATTTCCTGTCTGTAACCCTAATGAGATCATTAGGACCACATCAGTTATAATTCCATTAGTTTAAGACTGAGAAAATTAAGTATCATTTCACAGAAGTGTTTGGCCTCTGTAAAGAGCTGTAAATACAGGTGCTTAAAACGACCATAAAGCGCCACATATTCATATGTCTTACTTTCTGTCTTTGTCTCGCAGAACGGCTAGTCCAGAGAAGCGCCAAGTCTCTGAGAAACCACCCTTGGAGGACGAGAAAAAAGAGGAGAAAATTGAACTAAAATCTATCACCTCCGACGGAGAGACGCCGACCGCAACCAAGGTCACTAGCAAAAGGCTACTTGTTATAAATTACAGTTGAAAGCAATAATTGGCTAATCTCTTTAGTGTGCAAGCCCCAGAGTGTTCGACTCAAAAACTCTGCCAACGTAAGCGTGATAAGAGAGGCTAATGTGCAACAAACAAGTTTATTATTGATAATAGTTATGAAAACAATTCTTCCGCCAAGTAATATACTTAATATGCTTAACTGTGGGCTGTTCGTGGTTGCCAAGCAACATTGCAACAACTTGGCACATTGATTTAAAAATCAATTAATGTGGTGCCACAATTGTGTACATATCAGCTATTTTACACCAGCTTTAAAAGTTGTTTGTCCAATAAAATTTTACATCCAGAACTTTCAGTACAGTAACTTTGAGGTAGTTTTTTCAGATGGGTATTGCAAAAACTGATGGTTGTTGGTTTCATTTATTATGTGTTTTGTGATTTTAGATCAACATAGATGAGTACACAGGTGAAGACAATGAGGAGAAAAATCCTTATCCTGTGAATGATTTCCCGGGTTAGTAAAGTGTCAAAAAGTTATTTTCCTTTTATTCAAAAGCAGTTTATATAAATGACACAGTGGAGCTAAACTTCGGTTAATTTGCCAAGATGATTTAAAATGATTAAAATACAACAAAATCAAGCATTACAACAAGCTAAAACAACTAAAAAATCAGAATATTTCTTAGTGTTAAGTTATTTTTTTATAACCAATTTACATCTTTCCAGTTATGCCTTGAATGTTTTTTTTTTTGGTTAACATTGTAAGTGACCGATCCTTCAGTTATTCTTGGTGGCCTTGAATTCAAAAAGGTTGAGAACCACATTTACATTTACTCATTTGGCAGACGCTTTAATCCAAAGCGACTTACAGTGAATTCAAGGTATACTTTTTTCTATCCGTTTGTTTGCATTGTTGATTCGAACCCACAACCTTGGCGTTGCTACCACAATGCTACCAGTTGAGCTATAGGAAGGATACATAACCTAATGGTTCTTATCTTACAAGAAAGCCATTAGCTTAGCTTGAAAGGTGATAATGACTTGGGAGTTACATAGTCAAATTGTTCAAACCCTGTTCATTCCGTCACAGGAGAGGAAGAGGATGAGCCCGAGATGCCGGTAGGCCCTCGTCCGCGACCGCTGTCAGACATTCAGCTGAAGGAGAAAGCTGTCCCCATGCCTGAGGCCAGAGCCTTCTTTATCTTCAGCCCAGATAACAAGTATAAAAACACAAACATGCCCTTAAGGGTGTGTTCACACTTGTAATTCAGTTCTTGATTCTGCTTCACTTAGCGTCCACACTGGCATTTTAATTAATGTATTGTTTTATTGCTCTGAACCTAAAGAATAAAGGCAGAGCCTGATTGGTTAGCTTTTATGATGCATGTTTTGTGAGGAAACATTCCGAACATCTTAAGTGATGATGTGTGCTGGGCTAAACATGCTCAATGTATACGCTGTAGTAGGAACTTAAGCATAATTGCTGTCCTTTTGTGGTTTATTTAAAATAGTTTTTGCAGCTTTGAGGGATATACAAATTTACTTTGAAACCAGAATTCGTAAGTTTTATTTTATTAAATAGTTTGTAACCATATGAGGCTAAACAGTGTTCAACTATCTGGTAATTGTTTAATGAAAAGTCATTGTAGTAACTGTGGTAACGTTTGGGCAGACAGAATACTTTATTGAAAGGTGTTAAGACTGTGTGAGTGTTGGCTTTGTATAGTGGTTTCTATGATTTCATAATTGCCGGCCCCTGACTGACCACCCCTATGAAAAAATTCTGTCTTCATGCCTGACAAGGAGATTTCAGTTATAACACCTGTGATACTAACTAACCTGTGATGATTTCTAGTCACATCTAGTGACATAACCTCCTGTTTTTGTAGTTCTGTTTAAATGTCTTTGCTCTGTATTGCTTTCATATTTTAATGGAACTGCAACACAGTTTGTACAGATGCAACACAGGTGCAACACAGGTACAGATGACAGCCTTCACATTCATTCACAAAAACCACAAAGCAAAACCAAGTGACCATTTTAAAGGAAACTGAACATGCCAAGTGTAAACACACTCTAATTTTCACATCAGTGGGTTACGGTACACAGTACTAAGTAAGTTCCAATCCCCAAATGTCTCTCAAATCTATTTCTTTTGTCTCTCTTTCCGTAGGTTCAGGGTTTTGTGTCATAAGATTGTAAACCACAACGTCTTCACCAATTTAATCCTGTTCTTTATACTGCTGAGCAGTATTTCACTGGCAGCAGAAGACCCGGTGAAGAATGACTCATTCAGGAATCGGGTAACACAAACACACATTGAAAGTGAAAGTAAAAGTGACAAACATCATATTTGTAGCACTGCTTTTATAAGGCTAAATGCGTGTCTCTCTTACTTCGGTAGATTCTAGGCTATGCAGATTACGTGTTTACAGGGATCTTCACCATAGAGATCATATTAAAGGTACATTTACATTTTAACGGTAAAAAATCTGTTACAAACATTCCATGCTAATAATAGCTTACTATCAGTACTACTGTATTCTTTTCATTATAATCTCTTGGCGTCTCTTCAATTGTGTATGTTCGCTCTCAGATGACGGCGTACGGAGCATTTCTACATAAGGGTTCGTTTTGCCGGAATTATTTTAATATTCTGGATCTTGTGGTGGTCAGTGTGTCTCTGATCTCCTCTGGAATTCAGTGAGTACCATTTTTCCCCAGCTACTAACACACTGACCAATAATAATGCTTCACAAAAATAACCTTTCCTTTCTAATGGACAGTGTCCAATTAAATTACAATATTAAAATTATAATATTAAAAAACAATGTCCAATTAAATTATATTTCATATAAACAACCAATCAGCTTGCTCAGAATCAATGACACTAAGAAAATGAACAGCCTTAGGTTAGAAATCGCTTTCATTTCCTGTCTGTTTGAGAGTGTGTGCAAAATGAATTGTGGTAAAAATTAAAATATTAAATTTTTATTATAATAATTTATTTTATATCCAGTATTAATTACAAACCAGACCTGACCTAAACCTGATCTCTTTAAACTCAGGAAGCAGAACTCTCCCTTAGGTAACCCTACAGTATGCATTTTAGTAATACATTAATACATATTACTGCAGTAATACATACAGTAATACATTTTAATGTATTCTGTCTTACGGATCAAATCTGTGATGCTGTAACCTTTAACTAACCTTGAACTTGAACTAACAATAAAAATAATTAAACGGCACTTATCGTTTTTAAATTCAAAAGTTAACATTAGTTAACATTAGCTAATGCACAATTAACTTACATTATTGAGCAATTAACAATTGTGTTAGCATTAACTTTAATACTGATTATTGTTGTAAAAATTGGTGGAAATTTTGGTTAATGTCAGCTAATGCATGAACTAATGCTAACTAATGAAATCTTAACAAATGTAACAAATTAATATGACATATCTGAGTCATTTCTTGCTAATAGTGTTGTGTTGCCACACTGGTCACGTGATCAGTAATTAGCTGCTCTGATTGGTTGTGCTGCGATTCACAGGTCAAGTGCCATTAATGTAGTGAAAATTCTGAGAGTGCTGAGAGTGTTGAGACCCCTGAGAGCAATCAACAGAGCCAAGGGTCTAAAAGTGAGTCAATCTCTCTTAATTACAGAAGATTCAGTTAAATAAAAGTAGCATTTTGTTTTAAATGGGGTATGTTTTATGTTTACAGCATGTGGTCCAGTGTGTGTTTGTAGCCATCCGCACCATCGGGAACATCGTCATTGTCACCACCCTGCTGCAGTTTATGTTTGCCTGCATTGGGGTACAACTCTTTAAGGTGAGCACTTAGGTCCAGTTGTAATCTGTGCTGTAATCTGTGGACAGTCTGTACGTGTGTTTGGCTGCTTATACGGGGAAAATGCGTAGAATGGATTACAATGTGGGAAAATCTCTTAAATGCAACACAGAGTAACATTATTATAACCAAAAGAACAATCCAATTTCCCAAAATATTATAAGAAAACTTATTAATATTTAAACTTAATAAAAACAATAAAAAATAATAATGAAATAAAAAATACAATGTAATTTCACAAATGATCTAATATTCTCTAAATAATGGAAATAGTTAATTATTAAATAGTATTATTTGCAGATTCCTATGAATATGTGATGTTGTGTTTAGTTATTTTCATAAGTGTGTTAACATAAATAATTTTGTGTTTGCTTGTTTTCCAGGGCAAATTCTTCTACTGCACGGACTCCTCCAAGCAGACACAGGCAGAGTGCAGGTAATGTCACTATACATGTGGCCCCGAAATGTGCTATTCACAGACAAAACAACACACTGTAAAGTCACTTGTGTGTGTTCCAGAGGGTCCTACATATTGTACAAAGACGGGAATGTTGGGAAGCCAGAGAAAGCTGACCGCTTGTGGGATAACAGTGACTTCAACTTTGATGATGTTCTGCAGGGAATGATGGCACTGTTTGCTGTGTCCACCTTTGAGGGTTGGCCAGGGTACGACACACACACACACACACACTCACACCGATCTAACACAAAGGATAGAACAGTGTAACTGTTAACTAAATGTAACAGTTACACTGAATGCACATGTAAAAAATAAATGTTAACATGTAAATGTTATTAAATCTATTAGCTGTGGGTAGAATATCTTATACAATTCAATTTAATTAAGCATGCATCAGTAAAACATTAATTTTCTTTGCACATATGTGAAAGTCTGATGTATATTTTATACTGTTGCATTAGTTTGGTCCAGTAGTGCTGTACTTGACATCTCTGGCATTCATTCTTGAGGTCTCTCCATTCCAAATCACTGAAAGACTCACAGGAAGTCTTTGTTTTTCCCACTACAGGCTCCTCTACAGAGCCATAGATTCCCACGCCGAAGACATCGGCCCCATCTACAACTACCGCGTGGTCATCTCGATATTCTTCATCATCTACATCATCATCATCGCCTTCTTCATGATGAACATATTCGTGGGTTTCGTCATCGTCACGTTTCAGGAGCAGGGGGAACAGGAGTACAAAAATTGCGAGCTGGACAAGAACCAGGTATCTGTGTTAGATACCTAAACCAAGACACTAGACACTAAACCAACCAATTGGTGACCCTTATCTTTTGTATGCGTTGTGCATGTACAGCGCCAGTGTGTGGAATATGCCCTGAAGGCCCGCCCCCTGCGCCGATACATTCCCAAGAACCCCTATCAGTACAAAGTATGGTATGTGGTAAACTCCACCTACTTTGAATACTTGATGTTCACCCTCATCCTACTCAACACCATCTGCCTGGCCATGCAGGTCAGTGTGTTCAGCAATGCTATTCAGAGCTGTACTTCACAAATAGTTATTAATAGCAGTATTATGGATTTGCTTTGTTGTGTGTTTACAGCATCATGGTCAATCTCAGTCCTTCAACAAAGCCATGAATATCCTAAATATGTTGTTCACCGGTCTCTTCACTGTGGAAATGATCCTCAAACTGATCGCCTTCAAACCCAGGGTACGAACTCCACAAGGCTTTGCCCTCAGACACGCCCCTCACAAGCCCCTCCCCCTTGCATGTAATATTGTTGATTTTTAAGTCAGTTAGTTAGATTAAGATTTGGGGCTAAATTAAGCCATCATGTTTCATTATTACAGTTAATATAACGACAGAAAAAAACTCACCCACTGCATCTGTAAATATTAATTTTTTGTAGTTATTTTACGATTAATTTCACAAAGATGCTTTTAATTACTTTAAAAGTAGTCGTTTTTTCTAAAAAACTGCAAAAATTATAAGATAAACTCACAACACAGTGGATGACCTAGACATTGTAGTAGTTTGTATGTTGTATACCCAGCATGCACAGTAAAGGTTAGAAAAGTAGCCTGTTATGTTGACAGATTATTACTCTGTTCTGTTACTGTATGCTGTTTAATAACCAATTTTGCAGCTGTTCTCCAGGCAACGAGGCATTCATTCTGTTCATTCGTTTTCTTTTGTTTTCCTTTCAAGGGAAAGTACACTGTATACCACCAGAAATCTAAGACCTCACTTACTGAACTTTAAACACTTTGACCCGAAATGTTTCACTATGATCACAGCCCAGTTTGGCCCCAAATGAGGACTGACAATCACATTTTACTGAAAAAATTGTCTTTCTCTAAGTCACAGCTTGTCTGCTGTGAGACATTAAACAGCCAGTAATTCCAACAGTTGCTATTTAAATAGCGTTATGTCTTGCATAACTTGGCAGCAATTTCCAATCCATTAAAGGGTTTTCCTGGCCTACTAAGAACAAATCAGATATTGTGTAAGTAGACTCAGCGCTTTCCTCTAAGCCGCTCGCAATTTCCCAAGATGAGACAAACATGCGCTCAAAGTTCTTCCTTAAAAGGCAGTCTTAATTCTTGTTCCAGTAATTAAAACATTAACACAAATCAAAAAGCAATTTCTGTGGAGATTAAAATGTATGTATTCACCATCAGACAGTGCTAATCTGCAAAATAACGCATAATAAAGTTTAACAAAGTGTAGTGGGAATGTAGATTAACCGATTGTGTTGCTAAATGCTGATTGGCTAACAAGCGTTTGGGATGTTGATGGCGCTCATGCGCGTCATGGGCATGAACAGCGCTAGTGATGGTCAATTCTGCATCTCTAACTGCCCTCTCTCACCCTCCCCACCTCCCCCTCGTCCTGTGTAGGGTTACTTTAGTGACCCCTGGAATGTTTTTGACTTCCTCATCGTTATTGGCAGCATTATAGACGTCATTCTGAGTGAGATCAACGTAAGTACATCGCCACCTCTCTCTCTCTATCTCTCTTCCTCTCGCTTTCTCTTCCTTTCTCTCTTTCGCTCTTCTGTCCATCTCTGTTGTCTTTCATTCCCCTTTGCTTCCCACCATTCTTGGCTCCTGCTGTCCCCCTCGAGCTCTTCATTCCCTATTCAAGATGGCTGCTGTGGCAGGTCGCCCCCTGGTGGGCGGGAGGTATAGGGCACCCGCGCAGGGAAGGGGTTCGGAAAGGTAGACAGGGAGCACAACTTTATTTTTACCTTGCAGGCTGTGATGTATGCTGTTTTGTTGTAACTAACAGTCACACCTAAACTAACCCAGGAGCGCTGCCCGTTCTTTTCAAGGTGGTTTTGAAGGATGTTTGACTGCCGCTGTGGAGCATGTCGAGTCCCAGGTGCTTTTGTCATCACGGGATTATCCGATTTTGTTTTCGATCTTTCGTTTCTCACGCCTCTCATTTGATTTTATGATTTTCCTCATGTGTTCTGTGGGTTAAATGTTCATATGTAACTGTTTTCTTTCTTATTTTCTCCTCTCTCCTTTTCTTTTTCATGTTTTTTTTGTTTTCCGTCCAGCATTATTTTGTTGATGCATGGAACACGTTTGATGCCCTTATTGTAGTGGGTAGTGTTGTTGATATAGCCATCACAGAGGTTAACGTAAGTAATCTCTCTCTCTCAATCTGCCTGCCTGCACCCTCCCACCCCCTTCTAACCCCTCCAGACTAACAAATTGAATTGCTTTAACCTGCCACCCACACACATGAATGCATGAATGACCTTGTATAGCCTTCAGGGTGATATATTCTGCCTTTAAAACCAATACGAACAATACTTGGTTCTTGATTGGTTAATTTTTGTCAGCAATTTGCCA